>PVHT020000018.1:307795-334063 GCA_004024745.2 Catagonus wagneri | reverse complement strand
AATAAGAAAAAAAATAATAGTTTCCTAATATCCCTATTATATAGATTAATAGCGTTTATTTAACTACTTACAGACTGTTGAATATTTAAGTTGTTTTGATTTTTTTCGATATTATAATCAGTGTTTAAGTGAGCATTGCTAGAGTTAGAGCTTTGCATGTATCCTTTCTTATTTCCCTAGGATAAATTCCTGGAAGAATTGCTGGCCCAAACATCATGCGCATCTTTTACTTTGGACAGCCATAACAAATCACTTCCACAGTGGTTGTCTCACTTATGGCCATGCACCATACCCTATGCCAGATATTTTGTTCTACTACTACTTTTTATTTCCATCCCCTTTGGGCCTTCTCCTCATCTCCATTCTTTGTAAAATTTTTAAAAATATATATTTCTCTTATGTACTCTTTTTAGTATTAATTATTGAATCAGTGGTGACTTTATAAACTTCTTCAGTGACATGCTCTAGGATTTAACATAGTTTCTTTTCAACATGATATTCAGATTACTGATAAAGTCATAGAAGACTGGCTTATCACATTTTCACATGGCACACAACAAAGAGGAACAGTTATCTATCACACAATCGCTGTTTGTTTCCTGCTTTAGTCTTCATGACATCTCTACATGGCAGCATCATTATCACTTAACAAGGAGAGACTTGATAACTCAAAGAGGTTAAACTATTTAATCAGGGAGGCATAGTTTTAATTAGTAGAGCAAGAGTTCAGACTTAAGTGTGTTTGTTTCCAAAACATAGACATTTCTGGTATATGATATTTGTTGTTCAGTTCAACAAGTATGTATTGAGACCCTACTATGCACCTGGTACTATGCTAGTGACAGGGGATATAGTGTTGTACAAAACTGACGTGGTCACTACTCCTATGGACCTTTTAATCTAATGGGAATGTGTTGCAATAACAAGTCAACGAGTGAAAAAGCATGATCAATTTAAATAGTGATACGTGACGTGAAGAAAATAGAACAAGTTAGTGACAGTAATTGGGGAAGAACATTAGATGAAGTGTTCACATGCACCTCTATGAGAAGACTGTGGCTGAGGTTTGAATAATGCAAAAGATTAGCATTGTGAAGACATGAGGAAGGATGTTCCAGGAAAAGGAAGTAATCTCAAGTACAAAGGCCTTGACACGGGAATAAATGGCATAATCTAGAAAGAGAACAAAATTACCGCATGACTATTTCTGAAGATGATTTTGACTTTATTAGAAAGAGAACAAAGGTGATGTAGACATTTGCAATTTGTTCTGGCAACAGTGTCTTGAACCCTTTTGTTTGTTTTGAGAAGTCTCCTTTTAGGAGGACACAAAGTGTGCCTCTTTCTTCAACAGATTAAATACTAAGTATTTGCCTTTCTAGTGTTACTTGCAAATAAAGTGTAGAAATGTGCCCCAGGCCCCACCAGACACAGTTGTTTGAAATTTTGACTCAGGAGTTAGTCACGAGAGCGAGAAGAAGAAGCTCTTTGTCCCTTTAGTGATCATAATGGCACTGTGCAGTTATGGCCCAGGCCCAGACCTGGAGTGGTGCACACCTATTGCTCCATAGCTGTAATGGTTGGAATTACCGCATGAAACTATTTCTTAAAATGATTTTGACTGTTATTTCTGGTAAAATAGCCTGGAGCCTGATTCTCTAACCCTCCCAACAAGCTTTTTTTTTTTTTAATTCATTTGATAAGCTCTCTTTCTCATTAATTATTCAGCATAAGCCTCTGTTGCCTCTAATATAGAACCCTAAATGGTATAGTTAGTATGACTGAAGCATACTGAGAATGGGGATCAGTTGTGGGAGATTGTGGCAGGCAAAATCACGGCTTTTGTACACGCCCTAATATCCGGAACCTGCAATTATGTTACCTTACATGGCAAAGGGGACTTTGCAGATATGAAAAAATAATCATGGATTATCCAGGTGGTGCCAAATAATTACAATAGAATTTATAATAGGGAAGCAAGGGTTATGCATGGGTGAGAGTAAGGAGAGTTGATGATGGAAGCAGAGGTCCATGAGCCAAGGAATTGAGGCAACCTCTAGAAGCTAGAAGAGGGAAGGAACTGATTCTCTCCTAGAGCTTCTGTAAGGAATGCAGCCCTGCCAACCTATTTTAGAGTTCTGACCTCCAGAACCATAAGAAAATAAATGTTTGTTGTTTTAAATCACCACCACACATTTGTTACAAATTGTTACAGCAGCCAGAGGAAGTCAGAGAGGAAAAACACAAGCTACATCATAGGTGGTCTTTGAAGTTATAATAGTGTTTGGATTTTAAGTATTATGTGTAACAATTGGAGGATTTTAAGCAGGAAAATCACATTATTTGTTATGTGATTTCAAAACATGACTTGTTTCTCTATGGGAAAATTTACTAGAATGGGACAAGACTAAAGTGAGTGAGGATATACCACTTAGGAAGCCTATTGCTACAGTCAGAGTGAAAGATGATAGCTTGGACTTGGACATTGGTAATAGAGATGGAAATATTGAATTGAGAGGGAGAAAGTAAATACATAAAACCTGAAAGGGAGAGTGAATGATGCAAAGCTCTCAGGAAAGAAACAGACGGACCCAAATACTGGTAGAGACATTAGCTTCAGTTGAGAGGTACAGTTGCTTTATTTTAATAGTAAGAGAAAAATAAGAAAGGATATGTGTGAATATGTATGTTTGATATTGAAAATATCCCATCTGATGGTATTTAGGGTGTCATATTCTCAAAGTGAAGACAATTAACATAAAATATCTTCTCACCATAGACAAAGATATAAAATATTATACTTAGATTAAGTAATATCCATCTTGGTTTTAATCTGTCATTGAATATTAGGAGTTGCCTATATAGTCCAAATCCTGGCCTGAAGTTATCAAATGGTATTTGGAACAGGAAAAATGATTGAGCCCTGATTTCCAACACAAAGAGACAAACAAACAACTCATTTGTGCTTAGTTTGTGCTACTAGGAATATAATATACCAACTGAAAATAAGTCTAATTTTATTGAACTATGTGCTGTTCCGACTGCATCTAGACCACTATGGATATTTCTAAAAACCACAGCATTAGAAGGATATCAACAACCTATATAGTACATTCACAATAGAACAAACAAGATGATGGAATGTCTAGAAACTATTTCATGAGAAACAATTGGATAATGTGGGGCTAATTAGTCGATACTGTTTTCATATATTTTTAAAAAGGCTGTTATATGAAAGAGTGAAAAAATCATAGCCATTGTTTACATTGCAATGATAATCATAGTGTCTAATGCGAAGAGTTGTTTTGATGATTAAATGAATATATTTATATATGCATATTATTATTTCCTCTATTATTAATATATTATTTTTTTGCTAGAGGGCAGAACCTGGACCAGGAATGTTAGAACAAAGTTCAGCCAATTATGAGCATGAATATTCCTGAATATCAATGAAGGTATGTAAATATAGCATTTCCTGCCTGGTTAGATAGTGAGGTCACTACCATTGAAAGAGCCCAGGGAGAAGGAGTTCCCGTCGTGGCTCAGTGGCTAACAAATCCGACTGGGAACCATGAAGTTGCGGGTTCGATTCCTGGCACTGCTCAATGGGTTAAGGATCCAGCGTTGCCGTGAGCTGTGGTGTAGATAGCAGACATGGCTCAGATTCTGTGTTGCTGTGGCTGTGGCGTAGGCTGGCAGCCACAGCTCCCATTAGACCCCCTAGTCTGGGAACCTCCATATGCCGCCAGTGCAGCCCTAGAAAAGGCAAAAAGACAAAAAAAAAGAAGAAAAATAGATTTATTGAGAGAGACAACGCTCCATAGACAGAGTGTGGACCATCTCAGAAAGTGAGAATGGCCTGTAATATGGAGTGCTTGGTTTTTATGGGCAGGGTAATTTCATAGGCCAACGACCTCATTCCGACTATTTTGGGGAAGAGGCTGGGACTTCCAGGAATTGGCCACTGCCCATTTTTTGCCCTTTTATGGTTGGCCTCAGAACTGACATGGCACGTGTGGATGTGTCACGTAGCCAGTTTATTGCCATGAGCGTGTAATGAGGCTCAAGTTCTGCTGGAAGTGGAATGTTTTGCCATCTTGGCCCAAGTAAGTTCTAATCAGTTTTTGTCGTGTCCTCAAGAGCTGTGTCATTCTTTTAAAGGTTGCCCCCTTCCCTCTTGTTCATATGTGTCATTTAAGTAAGAAATGAACTTGTTTTAAGTCACTGGAATCTGAGGGTTTCTTGTTACTGCAGCATAACCTAGCCTACTTTGATGGATACAACCATATGGAATTCCAAATATCTTTAGCAACTTGCATAAGCCTGGGTCTAACATATAGGAGATGAATTAGTAGACCCAAAGAGGAATTGAAATAATTAAGTTTTTATACGTTAGTACAAATAACATTTTTCACTCTCACTTTTCCAATTCTATAGTTCCCCACCTCCTGCTACCCCTAGCTCCAGAATCAGATAAAATATAGAAGTGCAGGAATTGGTGCAGCCACTGTGGAAAATGGTATGGAAATTCCTAAAAAAATAGAACTCTCATATGATCCAGCAATCTCACTTCTGGATATATATCCAAAGGAATTGAAGTAAGGATCTCCTAGAGATAGCTGTACTCTCAAGAGAAAAGATTACTTAGAATTTTTTTTGATTTGTTAAAGTCAAATCAAAGTAGAGGGAAATTTATACAAATTCTACAAATGCCGTCATTACCTATTACTGCCCCACTGTCTCCTTCAGTTCTCATCTTGACAGATAAAATTACTTTTTATGTCCCAAATTATATATTTCTCTTGTCTACCTGAAAGCTCTTTGAGGATAAAGCCACCTACTACCAACTCTGCCATTAAAGTGCTTTATTACCTTAAAAATCTCATATTTTCCTTATTTGGTCTGGATTTCCTGATCTGCCAGCTAGCAGCTGTTATTAATGAGGCCTTAGCTGTTAAGTTTTCATATTTTTTTTATAAAGGAAATGTTACAGCTTAATAAGATACCATGCCTATGGAATTACCTAACAGAAGCTATCAGCTCCACTGTTACCAAAGCGTGTAGAAATGCCTCACAATATTATGACACTAGGAGAGCAAGAACCACCTCCAGAGATTTTAACTGCTCTGTGCCAGTACCTCTTGCCTCTTTCATTTTATCCCCATGGAGAGACCTTGCAGAGTGATATGTAGAGGAAGCAATATCAGCTTGCCCAAAGGAGATATTCTTTTTCTAAACTAGAGTGGCTCAGGCATTTTAGAAAATGGGGTTCAAATATCAGCTATACCAGTTACCAGCTGTTTAAATTTGAACAGGAAATTTTACCTCACTGAGCTTTAATATCCTTATTTGTAAAATCAGTATAACATTAACCTACCATATTTGTGGAAATTTTATGTATATGTATACTGAAGGGGAGCAGAATTTGCCACCTCAAAATATGTCTTTTTGGCATAAGAATTATTTTAGGCTTATTATTTTTGAGAAACAGCACACCCAAAGAAAGCTCTGACAACTTTGGAGAAGTTACCCTTTTATAAGAGTGATTTACATTTATAAAGGAAATCTGCTTTTGTAAGGGTGTCTGTCTCTGTCCTTGAAAGAGGAGGGCGACTCTAAATGTCTAGAAATTGTTTAATGGAGAAGGCAGTGACTTAAATCTGCATAACACCTTACCCTTGTTTACTGTGCTTTTCCTGAAAACCTCACATAACTGACCCCCCCGCCACCCTAAGCAGCTTCTTTTGTCTTTGGCTGGAGATGTTTCTTAAGGTGATGTCTTGGGCCATTTCAGGGAGTTACTCAGTTTTCTTGGGTCTCTCCTATGTGTACAGGAGGGATCCATGTTATTAAACTTCTGTTTGTTTTCTTCTTGTTAATCTGTATTTTTATTACTGGGGTGTCTCAGCCAAGAACCTAAAAGAATAGAAGGAAAATTATTTTTCAGACACATATATATGAAAAATATATCTATATCTATATCTATATCTATATCTATATCTATATCTATATCTATATCTATATCTATCTATATAAATCACCTAACATGATGAATACAGCAAATACAGGTATCTTGATCCGTATCTCCATGTCACCTTATTCACCTATCAGTTTTTTGCAGGTGCTGGCTCTCACTATTTTTCTACCACAGTGACAGCCGAGCATGAGGGGAGTCTAGAATGAACAGAAGAGAGTGAGATACCAGTTGCAACCCCAAGATCAACTATACTGACAGTGATTATAGTCTGTCTATTAAACTCTTGCTTCTCAGTTTCCCCTCAGGAAGAAAGAGCCACAGGCATCATGGAGAATGCTCCCAAAGCCTACTTGGAGAAGTGGATCTGTTTCGTGCAAAGGATGGATGGGGAGGGAAATTATGAAAATGTGCCACTCAGATCTTATGCTTCAGGAGCCAGGATAGACTGATAGCTCCAATCATTGCCCTCCTGGACCTGCCACTATATACCTGCCAAAGTCTTCCTGAGCATGGCAGAGGTACTAAGGCAGACCCGTTGTGGTGGAACGTGGGACTCCTACAGTGGCAGACCTTGCCTGAGCTCTGTCCACTGACTGGGCCAAATCACCCTATACTCTAATCTAAGCCTCTTTCTACCCTCTTTCAAGTCTCCTTCTTTCCTCTTTCCTTCCAGAGGTGCAAGACCCGAATTACAGTTTAAGGCTCTCTTCACCTCTGTTCCTTTCCAAATAAACCTTCTGCATACCTAATTTTGTCTCAGGATTTGGTTCTTAGCACAGGAAACTAATGCAGAAGGGAAGATTTTAAATACAGGAGCATAGATAATCTCAAGGACAGCTTTCAAAAAATGGAGTTAAGTGGACAAAGACTCTATCTTCCCATATTTTGGAGGGACAGTTTTGAAATATATGCAGCAATTGTGTTCCAAATACAGTCCATAGACACCTAGAGTTCCCTGTGAAACTTTCAGGGGGCCTGTCAGGTAAGAACTATTTTTTTGCACTATGTTGACATTTTTATTAACAGTGTAACACTGGGAGTTCCCGTTATGGTGCAGCAGAAAAAGAATCCAACTAGGAACCGTGAGGTTGCGGGTTCGATCCCTGGCCTCATTCAGTGGGTTAAGGATCCAGCGTTGCCATGAGCTGTGGTGTAGATCAGAGACGTGGCTCGGATCTGGCCTTGCTGTGGCTGTGGTGTAGGCCAGCAGCTGTAGCTCTGATTGGACCCCTAGCCTGGGAACCTCCATTTGCCGTGGGTGTGGCCCAAAAAGGCAAAAAAAAAAAAAAAAGTGTAACATCGATTGTGGGTAAAATGCTAGTCATATATTTCACTGTTATGCACTGTCAGTTTTTAAAACTCCAGTTTCATTTAGGAAAATTCTTGATTAAACAGTAAAGATTATTGATTTAATGAATTCGCTACCTGTCATGGAGGAAGACATTTTCTTCTACCTTTTTAGGTGCATCTAGCTGGTCTAAGAATTAAATTGACATGAGACAGATTAACAGGAGAAAAACAAACCAAAGTTTAAAAGCATGTATACATGGGAGAGACCCAGGAGAACCGAGTAACTGGCCAAAATGACTGAAACCCTCACCTTAAATGTCACCTTCAGCTAAAGACAAAAGAGGGTGTTGAAGGTAGGTGCTGGAGCATCAGAGGCCAGGAGGGCGATTAACATGGTGATGGAAAAGCAAATGTTTGGTAAGTAAACACTCACTGGGCCAGGACAATGGGGCACAGAGTGGACTCTGCTATTGAGACTCAGGGCCACCACACCTGGTCCATGTTTTTTGCAGAAATCTCTGGAGATAGCTCTATTCTGGAGCAGACCTTTTATCTAAAATCTTTAGGCCACTCAGGGGAAGTAAAAAGAAAGACTTTCTGAGTCTTGTGTTTCTTAAAAATGATCAACCTAAATTAATCCTCACACCAAAGAGACATATTTGAGCATAGCAAATCTTGGTCCCCTACACACCCTTGAACACACGGTTTTAATATGCAGTATGACAAAATGGGAGGTACACATGAAGCACTTCTGAAGGCACATGCTGAAGTCAGATCATTGTCTTGAACTGGAACCTGCTTTTTTACATGAGACTGAGAGAGAAAAACTGTGATTATTTGGATTTGGTTATTTTGCAGCCATTTCTTCAAAAATAAATGAAATGAGGCTGCCACTTCAAAGAAAACACATGATAGTACTTGCTACCAATGATAATATTTGACAATTCAAATGAAAAATAGACTTTTGGAAATTTTGTAATCACCACCATGAGTTTCATAGCTTCTCAATACTGAAGGCTTTTTCTGATGACATGGACAGGATATTAAGAAATGTGAAGTAGGAGTTCCTGGTGTGGCACAGCAGGATCGGCAGCGTCTCTGGAGCTCTGTGACACAGGTTTGATCTCCAGCCTGGCACAGTGGGTTAGGGATCTGGCACTGCCACAGCTGCAGCGTAGGCCATTAACTGTGGCTCAGATCTGTGGCTCAGATCAGATCCCTGGCCTGGGAACTCCATATGCTTTGGGGTGGCCAAAAAAGAAAAAACAAAACAAGCAAACCGACAAAAGAAATGTGAAGTAGCCATTTTTCAAATGGCTTTGTAGACATTACAAAGCCATCCATGTGAAAATTCATTCAACATGCAAAAACTGTTCCTTGATATGGTCTCAGATTTCACATTGCAATCATCTTTAAGAAATTCTTACTTACTTGGCTTTTGCGGTAGTGTCAGAGAATATCCAAATTATTTGGAAAGGTCATTAAAACACTCCTTCCTTTTCCAGCGAGATCTTTGAGTAAGGCTGAATATTCTTCATATGTTTCAACCAAAATAACATATCATTACAGTTTAAATGCAAACACAGCTTTGAGAATCCTGTTGTCTTCTATTACATTAGAAATTGAAGAGGTTTGCAGAAATGTAAAACAATGACACTTCTTGTGCTACATTGTTTTACTTAGAAAAATACAGTTTTTTAACATAAAATGTATTATATATGTTAACATGTAATGGGTTTTTATTGTTATATTTAAGTGAATTAATACATACTTGTTTTACAGTTCTTTCAGTTTAATTTCTAATGTGGAGAATAGCAAGTGAAAAAACTAAACAAAAACTCTTTAGAGTATTTAAGATCTTTAATAATTATTAAAAATGCAAAATGGTCCTAAGGTCAAATTGTTTGAAAATTATTTTATCTAGAGTTTTGCTTTTAATCATTACATATTATTACAAAGCATGTGGTTTAACCATTTTCTCATTTGTGCGTATTTAGGGTATCTCTCATATTTGCACAATTGTGAGCATTATTTTTATTCCTATTGATGTCTCCTGACTAGATAATCTCTGACATGACTTTATGCATTTTATGCCCCATCTTAGGAATGTCTCTTCTAAGGTTTTCCCATTTCAAGCACTATTTACCGTAACTATAAGACTCAATTCCATCACCACCTGGACAGATAAATCCACATAAACAAAACTTTTTGGCTCTCAAAATTTTAAATGTATAGCGGTCTTTGAGGCCTACTGTTTTGAGAACTGCTTTGCGACATGGTTCCTCATATTGAATCCTTTATTCTCTTTTTGTTTTTCCCTGTCTTGTCATCCCCTACCCACACGTACTTCTGCTTCCTAGAATAGCCTACCACAGTCTTATCTCATGCCTCCCTTAGTAGAAATCCAGACCAAGATTGTACCTGACTCATAGTAGATGCTCACTAAATGTTAGATTATTATTTTTGTTTTTGGCCATGCCCATAGCATGCGTTAGTCCTGGAGCCAGGGATTGAACTTGCACCACAGCAGTGACACCAGGTCCTTACCATATTGAGCCACCAGGGAACTCCTTAAATGGTGGATTATTATTAGCATTTTTATTTCATAACTTTAAGACCAAGGGCAAGTTATAGTTATTTTTAACTGGTCTGTCACATACTAAATCACCTAAATTGTGAGTAAGATTTAATTGCTAAAATGAGTTAAAGTACTTTTCTGTGTTATAAGTCTATGGCTGGTCTTGTGTTCCCCCTACTTCTGTGTTTCAGAAAGAATATGACCTCTGACCCCAGAATAAGACTGGCCAGTATATATCATTGCTTCTACCTCAGAGGTCTCCTGGAATTGCCTGAGGATAGATGATAGGATTTCCATGAGCTGCAAGGATTCATTATATATCTGGTTTTGTATCTGTCTTTTCATTAATTTAGCTTTGACACAAAGGAAGCGTAGCCCTTACCTACCTCTAACTGTGGAAAACTAAGATACTTTCCAAAAGAACACAGTAATTATTGACCAGCTAGATTGTCATAGCTCAGTAGGTAGCACTGTATGTTCAAATCAACAGATTCAAGAGGTTAAATGTAAAACTATATCTTCTTTTGATAGCGTAAACGCAAAACATCAAACTTTACCTACAGAGGAAAATGTAGTAAATATAGCTAGTTGGTTGAAGACTCTAGACCAGAATTTCTCATTTATTTTCAGTGACAGCTGTAATACTAAGTCTGAAGATCTTTTTCCTTAAAAAAAAAAAAAGCAGCTTTAGTGAGATATACTTCATATATCATACAATTCACCTGTTTAAAGTATACCATTCAATGGGTTTCTTATATCATTCATTCTTTTATTGTTATATATAACATTAAAATTGACATTTTACTTTAAATTGTAATTTGGTGGCATTGTTCACATTCATGATTTGTGCAACCAACACCTGTAGCCCTTTATCACCTTTTTTAAAAAAGTGCATGTTTTTTAATTTAAAAATTGCCTTTTTAATTTAAAAAAATAGTAGAGTTTTTTTTTTTGTACTTCTGCATAAATGTTATCAGGTTCTATATAATAAACCTTTTGATCCACAACCAAATTGGCTTCCACACAAACCAAGGAATATTTTGAAAAAAATACTTTCAACAAATATTCTAAAATCTAACTCATAAAATTTTAAATAGCATCTGAAACAGCCCCATCACCTCACTCTGATCTGTGCTCCAATTTCCTTCTTCCTCTGTAAAATGTGGAGACAAGTTTAGATGAGTCCTAAGATCCCTTTTAGCTCTTCCTTCTCTAAAATCAAGCATCTGAACAAACATCTGTTATCTAGTGGGCAGTGCAAGATGCTGTGAATACAAAGATTATTTCTTAAGATTAATGTTCTTAGTTCCCTAGTGGCCCAGCAGTTAAGGACTCGGCATTGTCAGTGCTGTAGCTTAAGTTCAATCCTTGGCCAGGGAGCTTCCAGATCCTATGGGTGTGGCCAAAAAAATAAAAGAGATTCTCTCTGTTTTTAGGGGACGTCTCATCAAGGGCTCATGGTTGGCCTTGAATACTTAAATGCCTTTATATATGAGGAGAATTGAACATACTTGGAAGCTTGTTGGCCAGTGATATTTGTAAGGAAACAGTTCGAGGCAGACTTGGAAGAAATCAGATTATGGATGGTTCAGAAGGCCAAGTTCAGGAATTTAGATTATATTCTTTTGGACAAGGAGAAGTCAATACTAAGGGCAATAAACAATAACACTGATATATAAATTGCTATTCAATAATGCACTCAAGGGGGTGATATTTGAACTAGAATAAGAAGGAAAAAATTTGAAAGGTGAAGAATGACATTTCAACCAAAGGAAATGCCATGTATGCAAGTACAAATGGTTAAAATCCACTAAATATCTGGGAAATGGAGAGAAGTCCACTATGGCTGGATAAAGCAGATCACAAACTATAATGAAAGAAAAACTGAAAAGACAGAGGCGGGGGCTCAACTTAGGAGAGCTCAGAACAGCATGCCGAAGGATTTGGGTGTTACTTTGTGAGCAAAGGAAGATTTAAAGATTCTTAAAGAACAGGGTCACGTGACCTGAACTGCTCTTTTGGAACCAAAGATCCAAATTACTTTAGCAACTTTTTTTTTTTTTTTTGGCTCCTCCCGTGGCATGCAGAAGTTCCTGACCCAGGGATGGAACCCATGTGGCAGTTGCAATCTGCGCCACAGCTGTGGCAACACTGGATCCGTAACCCTCTTAGCACCCCATGGGAACATCCTTAATGTATCTTTAAGGGTACAATACAGTATTGTTTGTTAACTTAAGTATGATGTTGCACAGTAGATCTCTAGAACTTACCTTGCTTAACTGAAACAATGGCAACACCTCATTTCTCCCACCATCATCTTCCTCCCACCTCAGCTCCTGGCACAAATTTTTCTACTTCAGCTTTCTTGACTATTTTAGATACCTTCCTTTTTAAGTCTGAGTAGTATTCCACTGTATGAATATACCACATTTTGTTTACTCGTTCATCCGTGGATAGACACTTGGGTTGCTTCTACTTTTAAACTATTGTGAATAGTAGCTCTTACAAACATGGTTGTAAAAATAGCTTTTAAGACTCTGCTTTCAATTATTTTAGGTATATACTCTGAAGTAGATTACTGGATTATTTGATATGTATATTTGCCATTTTTTGAGGACCCTTAATACTGTTTTCCACAGTGGCTATACCATTTTACACCCTGCCAATGGTGAACAGGGTTCTAATATATCCATTTCCTCAAAACATTTATTTTCTTTTATCTTTTTTTTTTTAAGAGTAGCCATCCTAACGGCTATTGGAAGTGAACACTGATTTTTTAATGAATTAATGAATGCTCGAAAAAACATTTAAATATTTCCAGTCTAAATTATGCTATTTCCATTTCTTTAATCTAGTTCTTTTTTTTTCTGGATAGCTATGGACTCGCTCTATTCACTCTGTTATGTCTTTTAAACTATGCTTTGCCTAGGCTATATGAAATACCAGTGAAAGTTCCCACTTAGATGTCATTTTAGATTTCAGAACTGTTTTCTTCTCAGTAAGCATTCCACAAATATTACATAGGATTACCCAGCTGACCTTTCTCACAGTCAACTCATGGCATTTTTTGGTAGCATAGAAATTTCATACTGGTTCTGGACCCAGGTTTTCCCCAGGTTTCCCTTTATTTATTTATTTATTTATTTATTTATTTTATTTTATTTTTTTTGTCTTTGTCATTTTAGGTCCGCACCCACGGCATGTGGAAGTTCCCAGGCTAGGGGTCTAATCGGAGCTACAGCTACTGGCCTACGCCAGAGCCACAGCAACAGAGGATCCGAGCCGTGTCTGCAACCTACACCACAGCTCACGGCAACGTCGGATCCTTAACCCACTAAGCGAGGCCAGGGAATCGAACCCACAACCTCATGGTTCCTAGTCAGATTCATTTCCGCTGAGCCATGACGGGAATTCCTGGACCCAGGTTTTCATATGTAGGTGATTCCACCTCACTGGGTTTGTAAGAATATACTTAATAAAAGCTATGGATATGATTCATTTTATGGCTTTGTTAAAACAGTCAAATTTTGTTGTGTATGTATTACAGAATAAAAATTCAGAAACACTTTATGTGTAGAAAAAAATCTTTACATATATACATTTCTTTAGAAGAAATGAAGATATTTCTTGAAGTAAGCCATATAGTATATAAAATTTGGAGATACTGACTTTAAATTTCGAACAGAAAATTACCTAAGGTAGTGTATAGTATGGTTTGCTTGCTTTCTTACTAAGGAGCAACATAAGTAAAAATTTTAGTCTGAAGTGCATTTGCAAAATCAAATTAAAAAGCCTCCCATAAATATATGCTCATCTAGTATTCCTAATTTAAGATTTCTACTGCCAAAAAAAAAAAGAGTGTCCCAACTACATGTTATACCTGCATCTTCTTAGATCCACTGTTTAGAAGGACTTTTTTGATTTTTTAGTGGAAATTTTATTTTTTTCTTTTCGTTTCTAGAAAATAAATTCATTTCCAAATAAAATGTATATATAGGATGATGTGGTAAAATACATGAGATACTGGGCGAAGTTTAACAGATGCCTTGTTCCTGTTGTAAACATTCAGAAAGAAATAGTGTGGGGTATCTTGAAGCTAATAGAAAATGTAGGAGAAAATTAATTTTAAAACTGTTGAAAATGATGAATTATGTGCCACTTTGGTATAAATAATTTCATAAGACTTTTACAATACACATAATACCAATTAAATCTTGTTACCTTTTCCTTAGGATTCTTCTTTAATTGTTTAGATGGAAATTGGTACTATTTAAAAGTGAGTTTTTATTTTTCATTAATGTGATGAAGATCTTAAAAATAAAAGCTAAGAACTTTTAAAGACAAAGGTGCTCATTTTCTTGAACAGATTGTGCAGACAGATTTAATTGTGGTTATGCATTTACTGAATGTGTGGGTTCACGTTCAGTTTAGCTTAGTTAATACTCTTACAAGTTCACTGTGCTCAGTCAGGATTCACTGAATGTTTATTATATACAAGGCATGGGGCTAAGGCTAGGAGAGCATAAAAATGAACAAATAAAATATTCTCCCTGCCCCTAAGGAGCTCACAGGTTAGTCCAGATAAGGCAATTAAATTTTTAAAACTTGTAGCAGAAGATGAAGAATACAGTCCATGAGAAGTACTGAAAACATAGAGCTGCAAATAGACTTAAGTCACATTGGTTTTTCACAACTAGTAGGTGCTTTCGCCAAGTAAGGGTCATAGGTCTCTTCCCCCATGACCTTACTAAGAGCAGTATGTTACAATGCAAGCAAATTTTCCGCATTTCAGCACATAAACATTTTTGTGGAGCCAGTTCCCCTAGCAGTCATTCAACTTGTTCTGTAAGCTGGATGAAACCCAGCTATCTGATACTCCACAAGCATCTTACATGAGAGGGTCATTCAAACCACTTTCAAACCAGATATGGCAAAATATAGTATAGAATTCAGCTATACTTCTAGTGGTTTCAGGCAACAGCACCTCATGAAAACGTGATGGAGGCTTTGGCTGAGGTAGTAACTGCAAATGACATCAACTACTGGACCTACTCTTTTCTTTTACCCTTAAATAGGCAGTATTCAAAGGCAGTGAGGTCTATAAAATAGTTCCAGGCCATTCATATATCTGGAATTTTACTTATTTCACTGATGAAAACTCATGTCTAAAACTTATTATGCTGATTAGTGAGCCCTCTGTTATAGATCTGTTATGAAAAACATTGAAGGATTGTAATGGGGCACTGGAATGTGGGCTTTTGATCTTAGTGTTTTCAATGTAAGGGACCAGCCCTGGATTGGTTCCATAACTTCAAATGTTAACTAATTTAACAAATGAGATTAATACTAAGTAATTAGCTAATAAATGAAGTAACTGATAATAATATGCATTCACAAGCGTAAGTGTATCTCTCTCTCTCTAGTTATTTAAAAGAACTATAAATAATATAATGAATTGTTTCTAAATGAGCAGCTTCTCAGTCAAAATATCTTACTAACATGCATATGTTTCAGGAGGCTTTTAAAACAGGTAACTTTGATGCCTTATAAACTATACTAAGGACGCTATTATTTCTTGGCACATATTTGGAATGATATTTATGGAGATTTTTTAGAATCAGTTTCAAGCAATGATAATAAAATTACTCACTGGACTTTATAACCTCATAATATACCCTTTTCAGCATATGTGGCTCAAATGTTTATTCTACTACAAGGAAGCCAAATATACAATTAAAGACAAAGAGCTGTCGCTATGAACTTCTGATTTAGCCAATGGATCATCCATTGGTGGATTGAACACATTTCTTTGGTCTATATTGCCTTATAAAACTATGAAAATGCTATTTAATAAATATCTATAGTTATTTATGAGCCAAGGATTATTCTAGAAAGTGAACAAAACAGAAGTAAACAAACAGGCAAAAATACTTACCATCAAAATGTTTCCATTCTGGTGAAGGTTTTGTTTTGTTTTGTTTTTTTAAGTAAAAATCCAAATAGTCCCTCTTTCCTAAACTCCTGACTGACATCTCTAACTGCCTGCTTGACATCTCTAATTGACTGCATTAGGCAACTTTATTTATTTATTTTTTTGCTTAATGAATTTTATTACAATTATAGGTGTACAAAAATCATCACAAGTCAATTTGATATCATTTGCATTCCAAACCCTCAGTGTATCCCCCCACCTCCCAGATTTGCATTAGGCAACTTTAAATTAACATCTCCAAAACAAGCTCTTGATCATTCCCTTCTCTACCTACCCAGTCTGTTCCATTTGATATCTCCCCTCATTTCAAATAAAAACAATTCCATCCATTCAGTTGCTCATAACAAAACCCTTAGGTCATCATTGTCATATCTTCTTCACAATTCTAGAGTCCCACCATAGCTCACCCTCCAGTGCTACCAGGTTGGTCCAAATCAAATCACACTTGAATAGTCTCCTAACTGACCTAACTGCTTCTTCCCTGCCTCAACTATTTTCAGTACCTAAGCCAGAGAGATCCTGGTGGAACAACAGCAAGGTGGCAGAAATAAGAAGCCCAAGACCCTCTGTCTTCCATGGAGACATGAATTTAACAACAATATGTGGACCAATCCCTTTGTGAGAAATCCAGAAACTATTCAAGAGGCTCTTGCACCCAAGATAAGTGTAAAACCAACCACATCAGAGCCAGTAGGAAAAATGTTGGCACCCTCTCTTCATAGTCCCTCTTTCTGGACTTTGCCACACAATTGGGAGGGAACTCCCAGCTCCCAGATTCCCTACGGGGGGAAAAGAGAAGATTAGACCATAATCCAACATTCTGACTTCTCAGGGGAGCTGACTGATGAACTGGCTTCTGTCTTGCCTGTCTCAAGGTGCTAATGGGATATGGCATCCTCTAGATGCTTTGAGGCCACTGAGAACAAAAAAGAGTAGGACCCGTGGTACAACTGACAGAGGCTGATACAGTTTGGCAGCCTCTTCTTCAGGGCAAAGGAGTGGAGCATGCAGCCAGCGTCCCAACTTTTCTGGGGGCCTTCCTGAGGGACTGGTTTCTGACTCGCCTATCTCAGAGTACTGATGAGAACTGGCACACTCACCTGGGGCCTCTGAGAACAAAACAACAACCGTGTGGCTTGCTGCTGCTCCATAGGACCCATGGCATATCAGGGTCTGAGAGATGCTTTCAACCAAGTATCATATCTGGAAAGAAGACCTTTAGGAAATAAGGGGGAAAGTAACAGTTCCAAATGAACAAAAACTGAGGGGAGCTCTTGCCAGCAGATCTAGCTTACAAAAAGTAGTAAAGGAAGTTCGTCAAGGCTGAAAGCTAGTGACACCAGGTAGAAATTTGAATCCACACAAAATATAACAACTGATAAAGGTAAATGTATAATTTAAAAGACATTATAAATGCTTATTTCCTCTTTATCTGTTAAGTGATTTTTTTAAAAGACTGCACAAAGTAATATGTATATAAATGTATTTTTGGTCCTATAACATATATAAAAGTAATACATTTGACAATAACAGCACAAATGAGGAGATCAATGCAAAATTGTATTGGAGTAAGGAATTGAGACCAGATGAGCCCTCAGATCAATAGGAAAACAGTAAAAAAAACAGAAATGGTAAATAAGGCTAATATAATACACCCTGTAGATATATTGCTTTTTCTTTTCTCTATGCTTTTTAATATTACATAAAATTATATAAAGTAATAATTATTCTTAAGCTTGTAGCATTATAGATTTAGTAATAGCTATCATTAATAGCACAAAAAGAGAGAAATATAATAAAGCAGTATAATTATATAGAGATTAGAGTTATACAGTTATAACATTTTTCACTAGAATTAACCTAGTATAAGTTTGAAGTAGATTATGGTAAGTTAATAGGAATATAGCAAACCCCAGGGCAATCACTAAGAAAATACTAAACATTGCAGGGAAAAAAATCATTTAAGGGAGTTCTTGCTATGGTGCAGCAGGTTAAGGATCCAGTGTTGACTTTGAAGTGGCTTGGGTCACTGCTGAGGCATGAATTTGATCCCCAGCCTGGTGCAGTGGGTTAAGGACCCAGTGCTGCCATAGCTGTGATGTAGGTCACAACTGCAGCTCAGATTTGATCACTGGCCCAGGAACTTCCATGTGCTGCAGGTGCAGCTGAAAAAAAAAGATCATTTAAGGAATTAAAATATTACAGTAGAGAGAACATTTACTTGATGCAAAAATACACTTATATTCAGAGATAAGATATAAATCAATACTAAGTGCTGTCGAAGATACAGAATATCTAGAACTCTCATACATTGCAGATAAGAATGTAAAATCATCCAACATCTTTGGTAAGCATTTTGGTACTTTGTTATAAAATTAAATACACACTTACAAAATGACTTAGCCAGCTTGCCTCTAGGTATTTACCCAAGAGGAATAAAAATTCTTGTGTATGCGGAGACTTCTACACCAGTGTTTATAGCATACTTTTGTCATAATAACCAAAACCAAAATAAATTTTAATCAATAGGTGAGTGGAATAAAATGTGGTATATCCATGTAATTGAATACTACTCAGTAATCAAGAAAAAAGTAACAAAGAAAAAGTATGAATATATACAACAATGCATGAATCTCAAAAATACTGTGTTGACCTAAACAAGCCAGACATAAAAGAGAACGTACTATATAGTTTTATTTCTGTAAAACTCTAGAAAAGTGAAATATACTCTATAGAAACAGAATGTAGATTAGTAGTTGCTTGAGGACAAGGGAGTGAATGAAGACAGATTAACTGGGAAGAAGCATAAAGGTACATTTTATGGTGATAAAAATATTATGTTATCTTGATTGTGAAGGTGGTTACATGGATGCATATATTTGTAATAAAAGGTACCCTAATTTTACACGTCAAAGTTTATTTAAAATAATCCTAGATATGAAAGCAAATAGGAAAATGCAGTTCATGTTCATGAACAAAGCCATCAACAGAAACTAAACCCCTATGACCCAGATGTTAGATTTAGCAGTCAAACTCCTTAAAGAAAATATATTAAATATCTTCAAAGTTTTAAAGGATAAATATGTCAAAAGAATTGAAGGTCAATGCCTGAAGTAAAAGATTTCAACAGAAGGAAACAGAAATCTATGAAAAAGATCAAATGGAAAAACTAGAACTGAATAGTACAGTGCTGAATTGTAAAATCCATTGGATGTGTTTGATAGCAGATTGGAGATGCCAGAAGAGAGAATCAGTGCATTTGAATATGGATCAATAGTAACTACCTAATTTGAAGAACCAAGATAATATGAGATTGAAAGAAAATGAGAGTTTCAGAGTCTTGTGTCACAATATGAAAAATCCAACAAACATTTATTTGGAGTCCCAGAAGGAGAGGAGTGAGAGTGAGAATTAATTTGAAGAATTAATGCCTGAAATTTTCCCAAACTTGATCAAAGTAGCCAACTTAAAGATTATAAAAGCTCAGTGAACCTTAGGCAGGATAAACTAACACACAGGTGCACACATATGTATGCACCCCTGGTTTTATATAACCAGACTACTAAATACCAAGGACAGAAAAATCTTTAGTGAAAAAAAAAAAAAGACATTAAATACAGCAGAACACAGATACAAATGAGCTGACTTCCCTTCAGCAACAATTGCGACCATAAGACAACTGAATATCATCTTTAAACAGCTTAAAGAAAAATAGTCAACCCAGACTTCTATATTAGATGATGAAATCAACAGTAAGAAATGTAGAACATGAGAAATACTTAACTAATGGATAAAGACTAAAATTCCTTGAAAGAGAGAAATATTGGGGACAATCCCTAAATCACATGCAAAAAAAGAAAGAGGCTTTAAAAATGTGCTTTTAAAATTCTGAAAGGAGATAATTTCCTACACAATATGATGTATTTAGCCAAACCAAGAACTGATTATAAGAGTTGAATAACCTCAGATTCAGATATTTTAAATTCTTTCCCTGCACTCTTTCTCAGGAACCTGCTGAATGATGTGTTCCACTAAAACAAGGGTGTAAAACAAGAAAATAGGAAATGCAATATCCAGAAAACAGAGGCTCCACTACTGGAGAGAGGTAAAAGGAATACCAACAGCCATTCTCAAGAATTATGATCCAGGGGATTGGGAGTGAGACCCACACAGTTTCTTTTTTTCATAAGAACCAGGTAATTCTGATGTAAAGTCTGATAGAGGAACCACTGATATATATTTCCTTGTTTGATTTTATAATAATCTTGTGAATTAGGTTGATCAAATATTATTATCCTCACTCTAAAAATTGAATCAAGGTCATACGTGGATTAAATAGCGAAACTAGGGTTAGAATTTACTTGCATTTTGAGATATTTTTCTCTCTGCTGAAATAGTGTTTCTTCACCTATTGTTCACAGACTGCCAGCATCAGAACCTGCTGGGATACTTGTTTAAGTTGCGAATTCTGGGCTCCATCCAACTGAGATAGCAGTTTAAGAGGTCTGTGAGTGGGCCCACAAAAATGTATTATAGCATCTGCCCCAGGCTCTCTGAGGCTGGAGAAGCCTGATCTGTAACTACTCTAAAAGGTTACTACTTACAAAGGGAATCGGGTGGCCATAGCCAGCACATATGATACGTTTGTGTAAATACAGAAAGACTCCTCTACCTGAAAGAATTATAAACACATGCCTTTCTTGGCTATATAGAGCCAGAGTCAGGACTCGGAAGAAATGGAGGAAGAATGGGATTTCAGGCATCAGTTATCCCCTGGGCCAGATGTGTCTGTGCATGGCAAAATCAATGGAAATCTGGGGGGGGGGATAATTTATATATATATTTGGCATTCAAGTTGACATTAATATTGATGATTCAATGGCTATTTTTATTTATATTTCATTGTAAGCTGGTGGTTAACCGTACAATTTGAACCTCGTCACGTTAGAATATGGTCAAAGCTCGTAAAGAAACAAAGAGCAAAACTGGGTTATCAGAAGCTTTCCAATGCTGTGTGACCCTGTTAATCCATCCTTTCACTACTTCCTTGTTGATATTTTGGAATTACTGATATTCCCTTTCTTAAATAGTCCAGTGTTTACAAAACTATATTAAAACGGTGCCCAACCACTCAGCTGAATGGAAGCATATTGGATATAAATCTCTTCACTTGGTATTCTCTCATTTTTAAAAAAATGTTATTGAAGTGGAGTTGATTTACAGTGTTGTATTAATTTCTGGTGTAAGTGACTCAGTTATACATATATACACATTCTTTTTGATATTCATTTCTGTTATGGCTTATCAAAGGATAGTGAATATAGTTCCCTGTGGTCTGTTGTAGGACCTTGTTGTTTATCCATTCTATATATACTAGTTTGCCTCTGCTAATCCCAAACTCTCAATCCTTCTCTCCCCCCAACCCCAGCAACCACAAGTCTGTTCTCTATGTCTGTGAGTCTGTTTCTGTTTGTAAATAAGTTCATTTGTATCCTTTTGTAGAGTCCACATGTAAGTGATACCATATGATATTTGTCTTTCTCTGACTTATTTCAGTTAGTATTATAATCCCTACGTCCATCCATGTTGCTACAAATGTCATTATTTCATTCTTTTTACAGCTGAGTAGTACTCCGTTGTGTATATTTACTACATCTTCTTAATCCATTCATATGTCAATGGTCATTTAAGTTGTTTCCATGTTCTGTCTATTGCAAATAGTGCTACAATGAACATAGGTGTGCATGTATTTTTTGAATGAAAGTTTTTTCTGGATATATGCCCAGCAGTGGGATTGCTGGATCATCTGGTAGTTCTATGTTTAGTTTTCCGACATACCTCCATAATGTTTCTGGCTGTGGCTCTTTGCCCCATTCCCTTTGTTTTCCATAGTGGTTGTACCAATTTACATTCTCACCAACAGTGTAGGAGGGTTCCCTTTTCTCCACACCTTCTCCAGCATTTATTTATAGACTTATTAGTGATAGCCATTCTGACTGGTTTGAGGTGGTACCTCACTGTAGTTTTGATGTGCATTTGTCTAATAATTAATGATGTTGAGCATCTTTTCATGTGCTTGTTGGCCATCTGTGTGTCTTATTTAGATAAATGTCTGTTTAGGTCTTCTGCCCATGTTTTATTGAGTTTTTTGTTTTTTTTCTTATTGAGTTGTAGGTATTCTCTTGTTTTTACATGCCATGTATACCTGTAACTTTTTGGCACTGCATCTGATTTTAGCAGGAAAAAAACACCCACATATTGATGTGACTACATATGTTTCCTCATTTGCATTATGTTCTTACAGTTGTTACATTTTAAGGTCTTCATAGTTGCTTTCCCTGCAGTTACCCTATGTGGTTCCAGGACATATATTTCAATATCTAGTCAATGAAAATACAAACTTGAACTAATAGTATAAAAGGCAGGAGTTCCCTGGTGGCCTAGTTGTTAGGACTCAGCACTTTCATTACTGTGGCCCGGGTTCAATCCCTGATCTGGGATCTGAGACCTCACATCAAGCTGCTGCATGCTTCAGCCAAAAAGGGGGGGGGGCAGGAAAGAAAATGCCAGGACTACAGCTCCTCTTAGAAAATTTTAGGTATATTAGCGTATTTGCCAAATAGATTTTTTTCCCAAAAAAATCCTTTTGTAAGGTTTAAGAGTGAGTGCCTGAGCATGAGAGATGCTTGTAGTGTTAGTGTTTGACATGATATGCCTGAAATAATGTCCTGTATTTGCTCAGGCTGTATTTCAAAATATAGCCACGAGGGAGTTCCCATCATGGCACAGCAGAAACAAATCTGACTGGGAACCATGAGGTTGCAGGTTCGATCCCTGGCCTTGTTCAGTGGGTTAAGGATCCAGCATTGTCGTGAGCTGTGGTGTAGGTCGCTGACACAGCTCGGATCCTGTGTTGCTGTGGATGTGGCTGTGGCTGTGGTGTAGGCCCACAGCTGTAGCTCCGATTCGACCCCTAGCCTGGGAACCTCCATATGCTGCAAGTACAGCCCTAAAAGAAAAAAAAAAAAATACAGCCACAGTTCTGTCCACTTCTTGTAATCGTCACTACTATTACCCTTCCACCCTGATCTGATCTGAGTCACTGTCACCTCTCACCTGGATCACCTCTACAGACTGCTCACTGACCTCCCAGTTTCCATCCTTGTTGCTTTTCTGTTGGTTCTCAGCAGAACAGCCACATTGATTCCATTAAAGCATATATCAAATCATATTCTTCTCTGCTCATAGAATTTTGATGGCTTCTCATTTCATTCAAAGTAAAAGGCAACATTTATTCGAGGGCCTGTGTGTCACCAAGAACTGTCCCCCACTCCCTTACCTCTCTGGTCTCAACTCTTACTGCTCTTCCTCTCCTCGCTCCAGTCATTCTGGCTTCCTTGTACACCCTACACATGCCCCTGCCTCATGGCCTTTGCATTGGTGATCCCTCTGCCCACATGCTCTTCCCTTGGGTAGTTTCATGGATAATGCCCTCATCTGCAGGTCTCTGCAGAAACTGCAACTCTTACTTCTACCACCAATCTTCCTATCACTTCTCCTTATTTCATTATTTTCCATAGCCTTTTCACAAATTAACATTACATACTTTTCTTATTTCTTTGTCTGATCCTTCTCATTGCACATCCCCCTTCCTTCCCCTACCCCTCAAAAAAGAAGCAAACTCCATGAGGGTAGGAATTTTTGTCTCTTTGTTCATTATCCCCAAAGCCTAGAGTGACGTTTGTTATATACTCAAGATTACTGTTAAATGGCTAGACAGTTGAATGGATGAATGGATTGATGGGTGAATGGTTAATATTAGATATATCAGGATTCTGCCTTTCAGGATATGACCAATAGAACATTGTGTACATGCCTCTAAATTACCTTTCTAAAAATGGTTAGAAGTCTGTGTCAAAGGCTTCAGTTATAATTTTGAGTTTCCCCTCAATGTGACCCTCAAAAACACTTTCACCTCTCTCCCTTTTTAATATTGGAAAACAAGTACAGCACAGGTCTACTGGAAAAGGGTCCTCTGCTATCTTCATCTCTCCATACTTGCCCACACCACAAAATCTTGAACCTAACAATTACAGTTATGTGAATTTCTATTTCTATTGCACATACTAACCCTCACAGAGACAGTGTTTAATCAACTATAATTTAGAGAGCAATTAATCATTTTTGTAATAAAATTTCCTGAGAAATAGTGGATTTAAAATAGAACCAAGTATTGTTTCAACCAAAATTTGAAGTGTAAGAGAACAGCACAAAACCATGATTGAAGGGAACACTGCTTCTTGATTGTTAGCAAAGCCTTTGCTTTTGATCACTTAGCAGAAGTTTTTTTCATGTGTTCATTTAATTATATTCTTTTATGGAATGCATAGTATGGCAGTGCCCTTGGGATGAAGATGCCAGTTTTGTTTCTATCTGACCTCAAAAACTTTGTTCATTGTTACTAAAATAAACTTAATTAAAAAGAGACAAATTGTTCAGTTCAGGAGCTATGGAAATATGGAGGTAGAATACATTCGTATATGACTTTGCACTGACAAAACATATAGGAACAATAAATATTATAACTGAGCTCTCATCTAGTGGAACCTTCTCATTTGAAAGTAGTTAAACTTGAGGCTCATAGACAGGAACTGTTTGGCCCAAGGTCTTTCATATGGGTTCTCTCATTTGATGATCACAGTAACCCTATTAGTTATGCCAAGCTGGTCTGTTTAGTCTCAATTTACGTCTAAGGATTTTGAGGCTTAAGGAATGAACATGATTTGTGGAAATAACATCAGTCTTCAAGCAATGAACTGTGCTCTGTATTTCTGACTCTACCTTCTAGCCTTTCTGTATAACCTTGGCCAAATCCCTTCCCCATTACTAATTTCAGTAACATCATCTGTAAACTAAAAAAGTGAAAATGAATGACTTTCTAATCCTCTCATATTATGATTCTACAACTTAGTCACTATAACATAGTCAGGGCTTGACTCCAGTTCTGTTTGACTTCAAACCCACCACAGTTCACTCTTCACTCTGCCTCTTTGTGCCTTGGAGCGGGACAATCCTTATTCTCCTGGGGGAGTAAATCAAATTGAGGTACTGCTGAGACGTGCACCTGGAGACTCTTAAGTCAAGCTTGGCACCATATGATTTCAGAACTGGTAACCAACAAACCCTTCTTCATTTTCAATGGAATCAAACAATCATCTTCAGACACGTTGCTCTTGACCTAGATGCAAGGAGCAGATGGTACAAAGCCCTCTTAGCAATAGATTAGGGAAGACAGCATTTTCCTGTTCAAGGAAGAGAGGCCATTATTTCAGCTCCGTATCTAAAGAGAGAAATTTCACCCTTAGCTTTTTGTTTGCAGAATGTAAAGCATGTGGCCTATTGCCCTTCTTGGTCTTATTGGTAAAAAAGCATTGAGATAGAGCTAAGACCATCAGCGAAGTATAATTTCTATATAGGAAGACTTTGTAGAGAGCATTGGGATCACACTAGCATCACATGGTTGAGAAGAAATGAAAGATCCTTGCTGACCAATGTGGTGAGGGCATCATGCCTTTGGAGGCAGGCTTCGTGGGCCCAAATTCGGGGTTGACTGGAGTTCCCGTCGTGGCTCAGTGGTTAACGAATCTGACTAGGAACCATGAGGTTGTGGGTTCGATTCCCTGGCATCGCTCAGTGGGTTAAGGATCCGGCGTTGCCATGAGCTGGGGTGTAGGTTGCAGATGCGGCTCGGATCCCGCGTTGCTGTGGCTGTGGCGAAGGCCGGCGGCTACAGCTCCTGTTAGACCCCTAGCTTGGGAACCTCCATATGCTGTGAGTGCGGCCCTAGAAAAGGCAAAAATATTAAAAAAAAAAAAAAGTCAAATTCGGGGTTGACCTTTTGTAATTTGTGTTTCCTTGCACAATTATTTATCTCCATGCTTCCCAGTATATAAGAATCGGCACTGCATACATGTCAGAGGAATAAAGTAAGCCAGCTTTTCTTTCTGGTTCCCCAACTTTATTTATAAAATATATTTATAACGATTATGTCGGACAGCGCTGTTGTAAAGATTACAAGAGAAAATATATGTTAGGTCCCTGTATTAGTTTCCCAGGGTTTCTGTAACAAATTATCAAAAATGCAGTGGCTTGGAGTTCCCATCGTGGCGCAGTGGAAGCGAATCCGACTAGGAACCATGAGGTTGCGGGTTCGATCCCTGCCATTGCTCAGTGGGTTAACGATCCGGCGTTGCCGCGAGCTGTGGTGTAGGTTGCAGACGCGGCTCGGATCCTGCGTTGCTGTGGCTGCGGCACAGGCCAGTGGCCACAGCTCCGATTAGACCCCTAGCCTGGGATCCTCCACATGCCGCGGGTGCGGCCATAAACCCGCGGCCATAAAATGACAAAAGGCAAAAAAAAAAAAAAAAA
>PVHT020000018.1:290009-306795 GCA_004024745.2 Catagonus wagneri | reverse complement strand
GAACTTGAGAAAGGTGAGAAGAGAATTTAAAAAATGTCCAAAGAACAGTTGGAAGTAAGGCTTTAGTTATGCCTTTCTTGGAAGTCCTTTTTTCACACCAGGCATATTTCAGTCCAGTGGGTTTGTACACCTATCTCTGAAATTAAAAAAAAAAAGTTACTTGATAGTAAAACATAATAATTTCCACATTCATGAACATTTGACACTTGTAAGAACTGTCAGGTAATAATCTGACATTTCTCTGCCCTTGAATTAACCAATGACCTTAATACATTTAAACATAAGTGGAAAAGAAATGGAGACTAGATAGCTGAGTCTGTAGTTTGTGAGCTTTGTTGAGTCATGGCTTTATAATCCAATCTGTTCCCTTTTTGCCACTGCTCATTCTTATGATGTATAAATGAGAGGTGACTGCTTACAAACAAAGGAAACAAGGGTTTAAACATAGCCTATTCTGAAACACTTGAGCATTGCACTGTGGTATACAAGTTGTTCCCTTTCCTTGGAAAAGGGTTATTTTACTTATTTTGCTTTAGTATTTATGACTAAGGCGTTGTGCCACTTTTTTTGGAGATGTTAATGATGTGCTGATGCATAGATAGGTAGCAAATTGCTAAGATATTAATGAAGAATCAATGCTGGAGTCTCAGAATGCATGAACTTTTAAAGTACCAAATAGTGAAACTAGTTTCAAGGCTTACTCACATGTAGTCATAACCATTTTTGTTGGTCGAGAAAGGATACCCACACCACTTAGCATCATGCCCCTATAACAAGCAGAATAGCAGAGTTCTCTTACTATGTACCGCGTTAAGGATCCAGCGTTGTCACTGCAGCAGCTTAGGTCACTGATGTGGCAGGGGTTTGATCCCTAGCCTGGGAATTTCCACATGCCACGGCTGTGCCTCCCCCCCCTCCCCAGAAAAAAGAAAGAAACAGAGTAGCTAGTGAGCTGTAAATAACATTGACATTTGGATGTAGATTTTCCTATTTGAAATTGCCTTCCTCTTTACCCTATTCTCTCTGTATTAGCAGTTGTATTAAAATCATTGTTCTTTCCAAGAATGGGAATTATATTTCTTTACTGATACTCTTCCACTCTAGACTTATGAACACATCTTAAATTCCAAAGAGATAATGTTTTTTTTTTTCTTTTTACCTTTTGTAGGGCCGCACTCGCTGCATATGGAGGTTCCCAGGCTAGGGGTCTAACAGGAGCTGTAGCTGCCGGCCTTCGCCACAGCCACAGCAACGAGGGATCCGAGCCGCATCTGTGACCTACACCACAGCTCATGGCAACGCTGGATCCTTAACCCATTGAGCAAGGCCAGGGATCAAACCCGCAACCTCATGGTTCCTAGTCGGATTCGTTAACCACTGAGCCACGACGGGAACTCCGAGATAATGAACTCTTATACCTCCATCCTCCATCATCTCTTATATTTAAAAACTAAATACAGCTTATTGTTTATATTCAGAAATAGCCTGAAATTGTAGGGAGAGTCAGAGAACCCCGAGAACTTTCCCAAAATTCTTCTCTGTTAAGGAAAATAGCTATTGTATGGATTCATTAAAAGTAAAGCCTATGTATGCATAAAAGCAAAACTAAGCAAACTAGTGTGCCCCTAAAATAGCATAATTTTCAAATAACTCTTAAATCTTTTGCATACTATGAGCAACTTAGTCAGAAGGGGCCATTCCAAAGACTGTGCCAGCTCTTTTAGCAAGGAAGCAGAATTTTCACAGCTTGCTTTGCCCAGCTGTGAATTCCTCTGTCGAAATACCAGAGTTTTTGATGCAGCTTTTCCCTTATACAATCCATTCACTTTGCTTTTACCAGATTTGAACTGGGTGGCAGACCATAGCTTCTTAGATCTAGAGTATTCACTGTGCGGAGGCTGGACTGGGGATGGATTTTGCACAGCTAGTATTTATCGATCCACTGAGCTAGTCACACATATGGTACCGTATTTACTATTCTTTGCTCATTGTTGCAGGTGATGGCTCCTGGGATCTAATTAGTACAGTGATTTCTTCTGTGAGAGGTGTTAATCCCATGCATTGTATCTGCCATCAGTAGGACTTGCTGCGATATCTAAATTCAAACATTTCTGTTTCCTATTTAGATACAGCTGGAGGTCAAAATTTAATTGTATGGAGAGCAGGTAACAACCTAACTCTTCATTACTTGCTTTGCACCAAGGCCTGTCTTTTACCCCAAAGCCACTAATGTTACTTCTAGCTCTCAAGTTGGCATGTGGTCTTTTGTGGCTCCTCCTCCTGTCAAGACTGAGGAGATCAGAGTGATTGGCTCATTTGTGGTTCACGGAGAAATTCTCAGAACCTCTGTTGACACTGTCACTGACACCTCCAAAGCACAGAGGAGGTGACTGACAATTTCTACAGATAGCAGGGTATCTGTAGCATAATTTGAGGTGGAAATACTTAGAAGGACTCGATACTTGGAGAAACAACTTGGAAGAACGTTTCCTCCAATTGCTTATTGCCCATTTATTTATTCATTCATTTACTCATTCAACAAACATTATTGAATGCCTATTACATGTCAGGTCTTGAGGACACAGCAGGGAGAAATAAACAAGGTCTGGACATTCATAGAACTCATATATCTTATTGGGAGATGCAGTAAGCAAGGCAAAAAGAATTTCAGATGGTAATAAGTGCTATAAAGACAACAAAACAGATGAAAACTACACAAATGGTAAAAGTATGACTCGGACATTGTTTAAATGTGCTTATCAGGGCCTTTAAGCACATGAAAGAGGTGTTCTGGTGTAATTCACCTGGAAAATGAGAAAGCAGGTACAAACACAATCACGTCCCTAGTCTCAATGTTTACCCTCAGTCCCTTTTGAAAACCAAAGATGAGGTGGAAATCAGTTGTGTCAGGGCAGACACAATCTGTTTCCTTGCTCTTTTTTTTTTTTTTTTCCTGCCCCCATGCCATCCATGTGGAAGTTCCCAGGCCAGGTATTGAACACCCGCACCAAAGCAGTGACAACACTGGATCCTAACCTGAGCCACCAGGGAACTCCTTCACTTTCTCTTTGTTGCTAGTCACAGTGACAGAGAAATGCCTTTGCCAAGCAAGCAAGTCTGATCCTATATTACCGACCCAGACTGCTGCTGTCAGTGACCACCAAGTGCAGGTTGACTAGGGTTGACTCTCTCTGCAGGGAGGGGAAGTAGGCCATTTGAGATGAGGAGAGCCATCTCAGCTGGTGTCAGTGTGGGAACCTCTCTTGTTGCTGGGGCCATGCATATAATTTGCCCCCGGCCCTGATTCATTCTCTCATTTTCTGGCAAAGTCCTGTGTGATGACTGTTTCCTGTGTTTGCAAAAGATTTATTGCACTTGATTTCTGTTTGCTTTCTTGACTTTCTACCACACTGCTGTCCTGACTTGTATTTTATTTGCAGTCTAATTTCCGAGTTCCAGCTTTGCTCCTAGTCTCCTTGCCCTCTGGATACACATTGTACAGCCCATACACTGGCCCAGTCGTTATGATGTATGTACACGCCTATCTGTGGATGACCTTATGGACTGTGATTAATTGTATTTTACAGTCTTCTCAGAGAAGTGATTTTTAAAATCTGCTTAGTTCTGAAAAGTTCCTGTTTTTGTTTGCTTTTCTTAGATCGAGTTAGGAAAAAAAAATCTACCATTTGCATTACAGTCATCATTCTTACTCAGTTTCCACCCTAATTTTTGATTGTCCGAATAAAATTTAAAACTGTTAATTTTCCTTCTCCACTAGATTGAGACGTAGAATAATATTCAGATCTTAGCTCAGACATCGATACAGAGTTACCCACTCAGAGGCAGTTTTGTCCCCTGGGGGATATTTGGCAATGCCTGGGGACATTTTTGGTTGTCGCAACCTGGGGAAAGTTGCTACTGGCATCTAGTAGGTAAATGCTGGGTAGACACCACAGATTCTACTAAACACCCAACAGGGCAAACCCCACGACATGACATGAGATAGATTAACAAGAGAAAATCACACAAAGCTTAGTAACTGTATCCATGGGAGAAATACAGGAGAACCGAGTACCTAAACAAAATGGTCAAAGCCCTTCCTTTTTTTTTTTTTTTTTTGTCTTTTATCTTTTTAGGGCCTCACCCACAGCATATGGAGATTCCCAGGCTAGGGGTCGAATCGGAGCTACAGCTTCCGGCCTAAACCACAGCCACAGCAATGCCAGATCCGAGCCACATCTGCAACCCACACCACAGCCCACGACAATGCTGGATCCTTAACCCACTGAGCGAGGCCAGGTATCGAATCTGCAACCTCATGATTCCTAGTCAGATCAGTCTTATTTGTTCGTGTTGCACCATGACGGGAACTCCAAAGCCCTCTCTTTAAGTACCATCTTCAGCTAAAGACAAGAGAGGATGTTGGGCTAGTGGTTTGGGACCTCAGAGGGGAGAAAGACAATTCACATGGAGATGGAAAAGCAAATGTTTGGTAAATAAACATCTGTTGGGCCCTGCAGAGACCATGGGGCACAGAGAAAAACTTAACAGACTTTGGCAGCTTCCTCCGTGTCTACACACCTGGTTGATACTGTAGTTATCCATGGTGATGCTTCTTTCCTGGAACAGGTCCTCCATCCACATTCTTTCTGCAGTCAAGGAGAAAGTCAAAGCTTCATCCTGTGTCTTTGGGGCCTTGATTGTTTTCAGCTTGAAATAATCTGCATGCCCAAGAGAGAGATTTTAGGGTGGCAGATATTGCTCCCCCACAGAAGCATCTGGCCTTAAACATCAATAGTGCCAGCGCTGAGAAGCCCTGATATAGACTGAAGCAGGGGAATATAGAACTTTATTATGCAGGTATCACATAAAGCTTGCTCTCGTCTTAGAAACATATACTTTATGGATATCTTGAAGAACAGAACATGGTAAAGCATGTTTTTAATGAGGACTTGTGCATAAGGAGAAGTTTTTAAAAACTGAAATATAGGTAAAATATTGAAAGCTACATAAATGTCATAGTTGTGTCATACCACATCAATAAATTTACAATGTAATATATATTTAACTTAAATTTTGTAAATTAAGATGTTACTTATGTTGTTAAAATTCAGTCCCTGTCCACCGGTGCCAAAAAGAAATGCAGAGACAGAGTTTTGGGTGAATGAGAAATAGTTTTTACTATCATTCTCATTGATAGTTTTTATTGCTTTGCCAGGCAAAGGAGGCCATAGCAGGCTAATGCCTTAAAGACTGTGTCAGTCCCTTAGGAAGAATTGTGGGGAGTTTTATAGTAAAAGGAGAAAAACAGGATTTCGGAGAAGAATCAGGATTGGGGCAGACATATATTCTTTCTTTGGGAGAATTTTAGTCATCAAAGCTGATATCAGGAGAGCTTGGCATGATCCTGGTGGTGGTCTTCTGGGTTATTGCCTAGAATAACAGTACTTTCGAAAAGGGCTTATAAACCAGAGATTAGAACAAACTAGGAAAGTCCCTGAAAAACATCATGTGCTAATCATCCTTAACCAATAGGCAATGTGCTCAGGGTGCTTAATCTTTGGTTTATAGGTGATTGTGTTTAGGGAGCAATCCATCGAGGGAGAAGCACAAGAAAGGACTCTAAGCTGCCCAATTTTAAAGTATTCATTACTAAAAGAAGCAAAAGGAATCAAACTTTTCTCTTAGGTGTATAAGATGCCTACATCATTATATTTATCCTTCGAAAGGGAACCAGGATCCTGCCCCAAGGCTATACTGTTGTTCTTTGTCTGTTGCTCTCTTGTCTTTGCATCCCTTCCCTTCCCTGATCAGCAACTGCCTGAACCTGTCCCTTGCCATGGGACAGGGAAGGCCATGGAAGCTAAATGAGGCCCATTTCCTAAGAACAAGACATGGGGGGCACAGAAAGGCTTTTGTGCCCAAGAGCCCCATAGGGCCCTGCTCAATTAGACTCTCACCTCCAAATCTTTCATGAAACTGTTTATAACTTGCTTGTATAAACTTCATTTTATGGCACTTCTTCTTGCCTGAAATATGTTACCTAGGTAGACAAGTAACAAAATCTGTGCTGTAAGGCTTAGTGGCACAGAGAGAAATGATTACTCATTGCATTAAATTTTCAAGAATTAAAAGGAAATAATAGCTGACTGCATGTTTCTACTTCATTCTGCTCTTTCATGGCATTTAACATTGTGCCCCAGTGCTAAACACATGGTATACAACTAAAGGTTTGGGGGTGGAAGTAAGGATAAAATAGCTAAGAAACTTGATGTCAGACAAATTGAGTTTCAGATCCACTCTCTACTAACCTCAGTCCTTTTGGCAAGTTATCAGGCTTCTCAACTAGTACTGCCAAAGCACATGTGCTTTGTGAAAGAGGGCTAAAATATTATTCTCCCCAGTCTTAGGGCAGCCAGAACCTGGCAGCCTGTGGCCTCTGGCCGTGAACACTCATATTTGGTTACCCCCAGGGGCTCTACAGATATTATCAGTTGCTAAGTTTGTCATGTGGTAAAAAAGGTTGGGAAGTTGATAAAGAAGGGGAGCAGATTTTGCCACCCTGAAATATGTTTTGTCAGCATAAAGGTTATTTTTGAGCTAAAGGCAATCAAAACCCAGCAGATTCAGGAAATGTTATTTACATCACCCTCAGCTGCCTAAATTCCCTTTGGAAAGGGGGCCTGTACCAGGAAGAGAGCTCTTACCAGAGATGACCTTTTACTCAAGAAACTTACCTGCCAGTGCAACCTTTGCTTTCCAAGCATCTCCTCTTCCTGACAGTGAACAGCCTTCCTTTTCCTTAGCTCAGGATGGTATGTAAGCCTCAATTACCTGGCTGCCCTTTGAGTCTTCATATCCTCATGGGATGCCTTTACGTATGTAATTAAATTTGTGTTGCTCCCGTTAATTGGTCTTATATCAATGTAATTATTAGGCCAGCCAAAGAACCTAGAATGGAAGGAGAATTTTTTTCTGATCCTACAGTAGTGTCTGAATCTCCTTTTTTTTTTTTTCTGTAAAAAATGGCATTGCTCTTAGAATTAGGTTAGATTAATATTCTGTCCAGTACATAGAGCTCAATACTTGTTAGGTATTATTAGTAGTAGTTGAAGGGGAACAGAATTTGCTACCCCAAAACAGGCCAGTTTGGCATAAGGATTATTTTAGGCTGATTATTTTTAGGAAAAGTTCTAAACACTGACTAGAAATTACCCTTTTGTAAGAGAAATTTACATTTATAAGAGAAATCTCCCTCTCTGTACTGTTGCTGAAACCTGGCCTCTGTCTACCGGTGCCGAATTGAAACACAGAGACAGAGTTTGGGGTAAGGGGAAAAGACAGATTTATTATTAAAGTATAGTTGGTTTACAATGTTTTATCAAGTTATGTTGTACAACAAAGTGACCCAATCACACACATTTCCCTGTGCTGGACAGTAGGATCCCACTGCTCATTCATTCCTAACATAACAGTTTACATCCAAAAAAAAACCCCAAAATGCCCATCCATCCCACTCCCTCCCCTTTCTCCCTTGGGAACCACTTGTCTGCTCTTCTTGGCCATTGTTTTGCCAGGCAAAGAGGGGGTCACAGCAGGCTAACACCTTAAAGACTGTGCCCCCCGTTGGAAAGAATTGCAAGGAGTTTTATAGTAAAACAGCTTTTCAGATCGGAATCAGGATTGGGACAAACATACATTCTTCTTTCTCTGGGGGAATCAATCATCAAAGCTGGAGTCAGGAGCTCTTACTATGCTCATGATGGCGGTTTTCTGGGTTGTTGCCTAGAATAACAGTACTTGTGAAAAAGGCATATTGACAGCCATTAGAACGAACTGGGAAAGTTCCTGAAAAACATCATGTGCTAATCATCTTTAACCTACAGGCAATTATGCTCAGGGTGCCTAATCTTTAGTTTGCAGGTGATTGTGTTTAGGGTACAATTAAGGCAGGGAGAAACACAAGGAAGGGCTCTAAGCTGCTCAATTTTAAAGTATTCATTTCTAAAAGTAGCATAAGGAATATAACGTCTCTCTTAGGTGTGTAAGATGCCTATGTTATTATGTGTATTCCTTGAGAGGGAACCAGGCACCAAGGCTGTACTATTGCTCCTTAACTGGTCCTTCCTTGTCTTTGCATCCCCTCCCTTCCCTGATCAGCAACTGTCTGAACCTATCCCTAGAAACTCAGGGAAGGTCATGGAAGCTGACTGAGGCTTATTTCCTAAGAACAAGAAATTGGGGACACAGAAAGGCTTTTGTGCGCAGGAGCCCCACAGGGCCCTGCTCAATTACAGTACCAGGAAGAAAAGGATGACTAAAACTCTAGAAACCCTTATCAATGGAGAAGGCATGGATTTAACCTTGTGTCATAACCTTGCCCTTGTTTCCTGGGCTTTGCCTGAAAACCTGGCTTTACTAGCTCCAACGTCTTTTGTGTTTAGCTGTAGATGGTATTTAAGCTGGTGGTTTGGACCATTTTGGGGAGTTACTCAGTTTTGCTGGGTCTCTCCCATATGTACAGAGGGATATATGTTATTAAAGTGCTATTGTTTTCTTCCTGTTAATCTGTCTTTTATTGCAGGGGTCTTGGCCGAGAACCTGGGAGGATAGAAGGAAAATTATTTTTCATCTCCCACACAGTAAAGGGTCAAAATATGTAATATGTATAAGAACTAATTTTTAAATAGCTAAATCTTCATACGAAATGAGAAGGGCAGGGGAAGTAGAATTATTTTAACATATAATCTTGCTGTGATTTAATTTATTTGTATCATGTGCATATACTACTTTTTTAAAAAAAAACTAGTGCCTTATTCAAAAAGGATCTTAGCCTTCAGTGTTTTCTGTCTAGGGACTCTCCATAAGTATTTATTCTTTCTTTTCCTTGTTTTCACTTTCTCCCCCTGTGGCACCTCATCCATGTTTTGAAGTTAACCAGAGCATTTCCATTGTTGAATGAGCAGCTGTCAGAGGAAGACAGTTCGTTTTGTTCAGTGGTAGTTGTTTATTCTTTCTGACCAGAAACTCTATGTGCCATGCTTCTTCACTAGCTGATCAACTTTTTCATTAACTCTGGCTGTGAATTTGACAACTTCCTGGGCTTCGTTTTGTTGTCTGTCAGAAAAACATTTACTTAGTTCTGAGCCTGCCACTGGCCTTCACTTCCTTTTTTCTAATCGTGACTTGGAAAATCTTGCAACAGGAGTTACACCCCCCATGCTTGCTGGACAGATCCCCTACCTACATTTGAGTCCATATGGGGCCTGCCCATATGGCCTGCTCTAAAGTTTTGTAAGTTTTGCAGATGGAAGTTAGACTAAAGACTAAAGGGGATATACCTGGAATTCCCTTGTGGCTCAGCGTGTTAAGGATCTGGCATTGTCACTGCTATGGCTTAGGCCACTGATGTGACACAGGTTCAGTCCTTGGCCCAGGAATGTCCACATGCTGTGGCAAGTCGCCAAAAAAAAAAAAAGAAGAATAAAAAATAAGACAAAGGAGATATACCTGGTCTTAGTTGAAAGCTTGGACACAATTGGAGATCAGAGGAAGGAGAGACAATTTCATCCTGCTACCTAAAATCTAGAATTTGAGGAGATTTTCCTAAGATATTCTGTACCAAATTTCAAACATTAAAAAAATATTCACCTTCTAATGTGTGCCAGGCACTATGCCTGAGACAGAGAGACTAAGAGTGAAATTCTACGTGTCTGTGACACAAAGGACCTTACAATTTAGCCTGTACCAGAATCACCTGGGAAGCTTGTAAACAGGTACATGTTCTAAATCTCCAACTGTAGTAGGTCTGAGTCGTGGACTTGGATCTGCATGATTTACAGTCCTCTCTGGTGATTCTGATATAGGTGACCTTTGGATGACAGTTTTAGGAACACAGCCTAGTAGGAGACACAGCCAAATAATGCAAGACAAAAAGCTTGTAGTTGGGAATGATTATAATGTTGGTGGACAGTGAAGAGGAACCTTGACTGGAGAACTGGGTGGCTGTCATGCAACTGTGAGATGAGAGTACACAGGCAAGGTCAGGCCAGAACATGCAAAAGCTTGAATATCAGTCTGAAAAGGCTGAACTAATTCCAGATGTCATAACATTTAAACTACACCCAGTAGGTCATTGAAGAACCACTGGATGTTTTGAATAGAAAAGCATTTTAGTGAGATTTATGTTTTAGGCAAGTTATTCTGGCAGCCAAGTCTAAGATGAATTGGAACAAAAGGAACTTGCGGGTTTCTAAAGCCAGGAAGCATCTATTGCAATTGTCCATGCGTGAGGTGACAGGGATTCAGACTAGGTGGTAGCAGTGAACAGATATAAAAGGCATGCATTCGAAGGATTACCAAGGGAACAAAGGGTTTCAGAGGATAAGGGCAAAAATGATTCAGAAAGGGCCCTAAGGTTTGGTACTTGCGTGTATAAAAGATTGAGGATGACTCTGATTGACACAGGAACGTGAAAAAGAGAACAGATCTCCTGGGAGGATGGACAGTCGACATTTGGACACACTTGATCGGAATTGAGAGGAGAAATATTCAATTTGAAGTCTCCTGTTGGCAATTAGAGATGCTGACTATGGACTAAGAAAAATATAGACTCACAGGTCCTAATAACGGTGACTGACTGCGAACTGTATTTTCCCTATTGGGTTTAGTAAGAACAGATTATTAATACATTGTGAATGATTTTAATCTAATTTTTAAATTGTATTATAATTTATAGCAGAACAGAAACTGTAATTTTCCTATTTCCTCTAAAATTGTCTGTTAAAATGTCAGTGTGGGTTTTCCTTTAAGGACCAGGATTGTGCTTTTGGAGGAGGCATTTGGGCTGACAGTGTGTGGATTTTATTTTGGTGCAGAAGGTAGTTCAGGTACACTCCCAATGGCTGACTGAATAAAAACCTCTGCCACATCCAGGACTTGAAAGTGTTCAGACTTTCCAAGGGCAGGAGCGGACTCACAGGAAATAGGTAATTGTGAAAAATGGAGAGGCTGAAGTTGGTTGACTTATAAATAGCTAACGTTGTTCACATTGTGTCTTGAAACTTTATAGGAGAAAAAAAAAAAACAACCCTAGTTCGTTGTAACAAAGTAATCAAGACGTTCTAGCGGAGGAGACAAACACATACTGTTTTAAATAACTTACAGATATATAAACCAAAGTATTTATCTCTGCCATACTTCATAAGACATATTAATCAAAATTTTTGAATCTCTCAAGAGGTTTTTCAGATCATTATATCTGTAAAGAAGCTACATACTAATTGATTTTAAGTATCCAGGGACCTATAAGCATGATATGGGCCACATATCATTTAAAGATACTGGAGTTCCTGTTGTGGCTCAGTGGGTTAAGAACCCAACTTTGTCTCCTTGAGGATATGGGTTCAATCCCTGGCCTGGCTCAGTGGATTAAGGATCTGGCCTAGATTAGGAAAGGACTGTGTTGACAGATGAATTTTCAACTTCAAATAGCAGAAGGGAAATAGAATTTGTCTTGGTTATTGAAAAGCTATTACAATTTTCTGCCATAGTGACAAGGTTTCCAAGGTGATACTGGAAAATTCTCTAAAGGCTCTTAATACTCCTGACTAGAAACTTTGTAATGATAGTTGGGTAAGTTTTACATAGTCTTGGCAGACCTCACTACAGTATTTTGAATAATTATTTCATTGTGTTTTTGTTAGAGAAGGCAGTCCTGGGACCCAACACACAGTGAGGTCAAACAAACCAAAATGTCAGTTTGGAGCAGAAAAGGTTTATTGCAGGGCCATGCAAGGAGAAAGCACATGATTGTGCCCCCAAAACCCCAAATTGGGAGTTTTCTTGTGGGTATCTGGTTAAGGACCAGGCATTGTCACTGCATGGCCTTAGGTCCTAAATTCGATTCCTGGCCTGGGAACTTCTACAATCCCCAGGTGTGGCCACAAAACAAAACAAAACAAAAACCCCAAACTCACCGAAGGGTTTCAGCAAAGCATTTTTAAAGGCCAGGTGAGGAAGGAGGGTTGCAGTGTATGTGATCAGCTGGTGCACAGTTCTCTCTGATAGAGTGATGGGGCGGTAACAAGGCGGGGTCACAGGGGTTAAGGTTATCAAGCCTTAGGTTCCAGAGGCCTGGGGCTATGTGCTCAGGTCGTCAAGTGGTTTATATCTTCTGTTTGGCTGGGAGGTAGGGTGAGGGGCGGGATTTTCACATCTGTGAAACCACTCAGGAACTATGGATTAGAAAGTGTTATCTAGGTAATTCAGATTAGAACTAAAGCCCAGGACACAGGAGAAGGGCCTGCCCTCTCCCCCCGAAGGCCTCATAGGGTCCTCCTCAATTACACACTGGTAGAAATTAAATATTCAAGTGTAATGAGCTTAATTATTACAAAATATTTATTTAAAGATGATGCAGTTATAACTAGTGCTGAGTTTACTCTTTGGCACTTGGGCACTGAAGGTACTTTAACTATCTGAGTTGTATTGTCTGGAAGAAAGTGCATTTAAAATACATGAGAAGTGGAGTTCCCAAGTCACACAGTGGGTTAAGAATCTGACATTGTCACTGCCTCGGCCCAGGTTTGTTGCAGGGCTTATGTACAGAGAAACGAGGCACCAAGCCTTTTTACCAGGAAGCCCCATTTATTCGTGCAGGCGCTGGCTCAGTGTATTAATACCCAGAGGCTGAGTCCCCAATGCAGCGGGGAGTCGCCTTATATACCCTCTTAGTTTTCCCGCTACATCTAAATTTCTTTGTCCCCCTTATGAGGTGTTCTATAAATTTTGAGCAGACGGTTATAGATAGGCCTGCACTCATGGATACAGATCACGCTTCATTGTTGCAAAACTGTGCATGTGCTGGCACAGATGTTGGTGTTGCATGTTGCCCTCCCTTTGTTCTGGGAGGGCCCTTCCCCTTCCCCACTACAGGTTGTTGCTTTGGCATGGGTTCCATCACTGGCATGGGAACTTCCACATGCTGCAGGCGCAGCTCCCCGCCACACCAAGAGTATATAAAAAATAATAAAGTATGTATGAAGTGATTAGTTTCCTTTGTAGCCCATATGCAAAGCATTCATGGCTTTAAAAGCACCGCAAAATGAGGCCTCCCGATCTGCCAAGGTAGTGTAGCCCTCCATTCAGTCTCCATTCTTCTTCCAAGCAACATAGCCAGGCATAGCTTGGGGATCTAAGGGGTATGAAAATAAAACAGATATGAGTAGAACTATCTACTGGCTACTGCCTTTGTCTCTGTGTCAACCAGTTCTGTTACCAAAAGGGGCCACAGACTGAAGAGGACCCAGGGGGCAAAGGAAGCATGCAAAGCCTTTTTCTTCAGGTTGAGTCTGCCCAAAACAGAAAGGTGAGATACATATCAAACCTCTTTCAGACATCGTTAAAAACAAACCTGGTATAAATTCCAGCACCTCTGTGAGCTTGCATAATCTCTTTCCCATTCAATATTTAATGAGATATATCACTGCTTTTTCTACTCTTCTGGATAATCCTAGACTAAGTCTCTGCAACTCCATGTGATAGTTATATACCGCTGTGTTGTTTTCTGCTGTTTTAACAATAATAATGGGTCCTTTTGATGTTTTGTCGTGGGGAAAAATATGTGCCATTAAAAGATATCTATTAGAATGTAAATTCCATCGAGCACAGATTTTGTGTTCATTCTGCTCACTTATACGTAGCGGCAGTATCTGGCACTTATTCCAAATGAATGAATGAGATAATCAGTAAATTAACTAAAAACTATATGTTTAAAATATGAACAAAATGACAACTATGTAGAAGTAAAGCTACCTTAACAACAAATCAGTTTCTGAAGAAAAACTTAGCATTGTTCCCTGAGACATCATTCCACTTGGTATATGTTCTCTGTTATCTACAAATTAGTATTAGTTCCTCATATCCTAAATTTTCTCCTTTCAGGACACTGATCATTTATTATCATTTCAGTAGCTTCTAGTGGAGATTCCGCTTTGCACTTTTATTTTCAGTAGTGTGTAGGAGATTTTCAGCCCATCTAAAATTTCGAGTACACCAGTACCCTTATATTGAGCATCAGGAATTCTCTAGGGAGTCAACTCATTTTGGTCAGGGGCAGCTATTCTCTTCTGTAAAGGCAGCCAACCAGCTTTCCCATTAGAGCATGAATCCTGAATTTTCTCATGATATTGAACAGGCACATATACTTTTTCATGCTTTGTCTCTATTGGTCGTATTTGCTGCTTAGAAGTCAAATTACATATGATTGTGAATTCCTTAGGTCAACACTGTGCAGCTACATAATAAAATTAAAGCTATAAAAGGTCTCGATTTATTGCAGTGTTTCCCCAATCTCTTGGAACTTTTAACACATGGCTCACTCCTTTCATTAAGTATTTTACTGACAGTTTTAACAAAATGCCTTTCCTCCTTGTACATTTGAATTAAGAGTAAAATGACAAGCAGCATGAAGAATGCAATAGAAATTGCTGTCATTCCATCATCTGATAAAACCAAATCTACCTCTTGCCTTACACTCTATTACTGACACTAAAATATATGTACTTTGAAAATTCTAACGTCTGTCTGTATTATCTCTCAAATTTTGTAGCTTATACAACATAGGTAGAACTTCATGCCCTATTCCTTAAGATTTTAATGCTCACAAGAGGAGCCTTAATTATTAAATATTCGACATGCAGTTGAATATAAACCTCATATATGACTAATGTATGGAATTTCATAATTTCCTCCATTGGCATGTAGCAGTAATCTTTTAAAATTCACTGTTTCTGGGAGTTCCCGTCGTGGCTCAGTGGTTAACGAATCCGACTAAGAACCATGAGGTTGCGGGTTTGATCCCTGGCCTTGCTCAGTGGGTTAAGAATCCAGCGTTGCCGTGAGCTATGGTGTAGGTTGCAGACGCAGCTCGGATCCCGCGTTGCTGTGGCTGTGGTGGAGGCCAGCGGCTACAGCTCCTGTTAGACCTCTAGCCTGGGCACCTCCATATGCCGCAGGTGCGCCTCTAGATAAAAAGGCAAAAAGACCAAAAAAAAAAATTCACTGTTTCTGGAGTTCCCTGGTGGCCTAATGGTTAAGGATCTAGTGTTGTCACTGCTGTGGCTCAGATTTGATCCCTGGCCTAGGAATTTCCACATACTATGGACATGGCCAAAATAAAAAAATAAAAAATAAATAAAATTCACTGTTCCTTTTATTCCTCCACAACTTTTCTATATATATATATATATATATATATATATATATATATATACCTTTTCTATATAATCAGCAATAGTCTGCATATAATTTCACCATTGTGCTCATTCACCATATTCTTCACTCTCATTTTTATCCTCAGGTAAATGATTTCAGGCAAGGTATGAATATTGGTATAAACACACTTTAAAAAAATTGTCCAAAGAAAATAATCTCCCCAATCCCCAAGAAAAGCACGCACAAAAATGTTGAGTACAGAGCAGTGTATGTCCTGGTTAAAAATGGAACCAGGAATTCCTGCTGTGACACAGTGGGCTAAGGATCTGGCGTTATCTCTGCAAGGGGTGGGGGCGCAGCTATGGCTCAGATTCGATCCCTGGCCAGGAACTTCCATATGGAAATGGAGGTGGGTGCTGCCAAAAAAAAAAAAGGAGCCAACATAAATGTCTAATCATATAAAATCAAGAAAATCATGTTGTTACACCCGTGTTGTGGAATACGTTGTAGCCATTAAAATAAAAATTATGACTAAAAAATTACATAGTTAACTAAAAAAAATACAGTGTAAAAAGTCAAATATAAATTTAATCTGTATTATGATTACTGGTATGTCAAAACAAGGTATATATGTATATATATGCATATGTATTGCATGGGGGCTGTAAAATAGCAAGGCACAGTGAACACAGATAAGCTGTTTGAGGTGTGGAATAGGAAATTTTTACTTTTTTTTTTTCCTTATCTAGGACCACACCCACTACATATGGAGGTTCCCAGGCTAGGGGTCTAACAGGAGCTGTAGCGTCGGGCCTTCGCCACAGCCACAGCAACGCGGGATCCGAGCCGCGTCTGCAACCTTCACCACAGCTCACGGCAGGAAATTTTTACTTTAAAAATGCTTTTGCTGTTACTGTTATGAAAGTGTTTTATTTTTTTAATGTGATTTGAAGTTTTCATATAACCACATTTCCCCTAACCAAGTGCTGATGATAATAGACTGTAATTAATGCAGTGTTTTATCCTACTTAGCCTTTGGTGTTGAACTCGGAAAGCATTCATGCGCTGTTAAGTTTTATGACTCAATAATGACAGAACATCTTCTTAAAGCCTAAGTGACCTCCAGATAGCTAAAAGATATGTTTAGATTCTCTGCTTTTAAAGGATAAATAATCCAGTCCCTTCTTTCAGGAGCGGAGTTTATTTGGGCAACTAAAACATGTAAAAAAGAATTATCTACATGCTATTCGTTGTTCTATGTCATAGATGGAATGGGAACTAAATACTTTACATGAGTTTGACAAAATAAGTATGTGATTAATTGGAATACATATTGCTTCTGTCACAAAATTCTTTTTTTTTTTTTTTGTCTTTTTGCCTTTATCTAGAGCCGCACCTGCGGCATATGGAGGTGCCCAGGCTAGGGGTCTAACAGGAGCTGTAGCCGCCGGCCTTCGCCACAGCCACAGCAACGCGGGATCCGAGCCGCGTCTGCAACCTACACCACAGCTCACGGCAACGCCGGATCCTTAACCCACTGAGCAAGGCCAGGGATCGAACCCACAACCTC
>PVHT020000018.1:222923-274067 GCA_004024745.2 Catagonus wagneri | reverse complement strand
ATTTGCAAATGATTCAACTGACAAGGGATTAATCTCCAAAATTTACAAACACCTCCTACAGCTCAACACCAAAGAAACAAACAACCCCATCCAAAAATGGGCAGAGGATCTAGGCAGACAGTTCTCCAAAGAAGACATGCAGATGGCAAATAAACACATGAAAAGATGTTCAACATCACTCCTCATTAGAGAAATGCAATTCAAAACCACTATGAGGTACCACCTTACACCAGCCAGAATGGCCATCATCAAAAAGACTACAAACGATAAGTGCTGGAGAGGGTGTGGAGAAAAAGGAACCCTATTACACTGTTGGTGGGAATGCAAATTGGTACAGCCACTGTGGAAAACAGTATGGAGATTCCTCAGAAAACTCAAAATAGAATTACCATTTGATCCAGCAATCCCTCTCCTGGGCATCTATCCAGCAGACACCATGACCCGAAAAGACACCTGTACTCCAGTGTTCATCGCAGCACTGTATGCAATAGCCAGGTCATGGAAACAACCTAAATGCCCGTCCACAGAAGAGTGGATAGGGAACATATGGTACATACACACAATGGAATGTTACTCAGCCATTAAAAGGAACGAATTACCAACATTTATAGCAACATGGATGGACTTAGAAATTATCATGCAAAGTGAAACCAGTCAGACAATTAGATAGCAACACCCAATGATACCGCTTACATGTGGAAACTAAAAAGACACAATGACCCTTCTTACAGAACAGACAATGACTCACAGACTTTGGAAAACCTTGGTTTTTCAAATAAGACAATCTGGGGGGGTGGGGCGATGCACTGGGGGTTTGGGATACAAAATCTGTAAAATTGACTTGTGATGATTTATGCACACCTATAATTGAAATAAAATCCATTAAGAGAAAAAAAAAGAGTGAAAATAAAATTCTTGGATGACATGCGTTAGCAAAATTGTTTCTTACAGGATGCATTTTGTATTCAGTTAGTCCTTCGGGCATTGCAACCCTGAAAAATCCTTCACTTTGTAAATCCCTAATCTAGAAGGATCCTTTTATTTGTCCCTAATGTTCCATCATATCATTCTGCTGATATTTACAAGGTCAGCTGTCTCCCTAGTTGATCGTGTTATGCCATCTCTTTTGTTTAGTCCTCAATCATTCTGCAGTTTTTACCATCTATAGGCACTCTTGTAAAGAATATATAATATAGTTGCCTTTTATTTTTAACATATGCATTTCTGTCTCCCAAACTAGATTGGTGATCCTTAAAAATACCCTCTTAGGCCTCTCCACAGTATCTAGTCCTCATTTATTCATCCAATTAGCATTTGCTAAGCATTCATTGTAAGCTAAGGAGTTAAGCTAAGTACTTAATTACCTAATTTGACCTATATAATAACCATTAAGTAGGCACTATCATTATCCCCATTTTACACTTGAAAAACTGAGGCTGTGTAGGGAAGGAAAAATAATTTATCTCTACCCTTCTTGGTTCTTGGCTGAGAACCACATATACCCACCCCCACCCCTGTGTAGTAACAGAAGAAAAACAAAGAGAAGTTTAATGCCATGGTCCCTCCTGTATACATGGGAGAGACCCTGAAATGGGCCAGGCCACCACCTTAAATACCATCTCCTGCTAAAGACAAAAGGAAGGCCTAGGAGGGGGACTAGCCAGTTATATAAGGGAGGTTTTCAGGAAAAGCAAAGTAAACAAAGGTAAGGTTACTATGCAGATTTAAGTTCAAGACTTCTCCACTGACAAGAGTTTCTAGAAATTTAGTCCTTTTCTTCCTGGTAGAAGAGGGACACACCCTTACAGATGGAGATTTCACTTACAAATGTAAATATCCCTTAGGAAAGGTAACTTCTAAGGTTTTTCAGAGCTTCACCTGTGTCTGCTGCTTCTTAAAAATAACCAGCTCAAAATAAACAATATGGCAGAGGGGCATTTTTTTTTTTTGGTTAAAAATTCTGCTCTCCTTTAACCCCTTCATCCAGCACGATTCTGCTAGTATTTTGGAAAGGCCAAAACAAATAAAGTTTTAACATTAAAGTAACATTTTTATCATTCAGTGCATCATTTTATGATTTATCCTTCTCATATATTTTTCTCTTTCTATAGAAATTAATAATGATATTACAGCTAGTCTTTAAGGGATATGAAAATTAAAATTATGAAGTTTTAAGTTTCAGGTAAATGTTTCAAGGAGAACACTGAGCTTTTCATTTTCGATAAAGATGATCATATGCTGTTAAAATCCAAATGCTCTGGATGGACAGACATGTTTCCATTTTCTCCATTTTTACTTTATGTTTCATTTCCAGGCCAAAGGGAAAGATGGAAAAAGGAAAAATGATCAATAACAGGTATAAATATATTTCCTTTGTAATTTAGTTTCATGGCTGATGTGGAAGAAAAAGTTAAATGAAAGTTAAGACTCTTCCTCTTCTAAAAAATATTAATAAAGTTGTATTCCAATGTCATAAGATAAAAAAAGAAAAATTTAATATCAACTTGTTTTCTGCATATATTTGTGAGTGAATATGAAATATTGCTTGGAGAGTTGAAATTCTCAACATTGCAGCATTCATAGTTCTGATCATTAATTTCTGAAGCAGAGCATACATAATTTGTGATACATTTTGCCTAAAGAAGTATCCCCTAAACCCCACAGAGAAAGCCCAAAATATAACCAGATTCATCAAACAGGACTACTGTTTTCCATTCAGGCCTTTCCATGTTTCATTTTTCAGTGATTCCTGAAGCAGTCTCTCAAATTCCAAAGCAGGCTTAATGAATTCTTTGAACATTGGCACAAATTAATATTAATAGGATGAGTTCATTTGTGTTTCAGTAGTGGACAACTTCATTTCCATTATTAAAGATGCCTGGTACCATTCTGAGCATAAGAAGAAAACATTAAGAGTCACTGGAAAGCTGAACAAGGGGAAGGTACCCAACATTTAGGCTCATTTAGTAAACCTTCCCTTGGGCCACCTTTCTTTCCATTTAAGAAGGATGTACTGGAGAAGTCCCTGCACTCTGAGCCAAACCGATTAAAATCGGAATCCTGGCTCTGCAGTTACTACCTTGCTGAGCTTTAGTTTCCTGATCTGTAGAATGGAGATGGCAACCTGTACTTCACATAATAGTGAGGGCACAATGAGATAATGGATGTGAAGCTGTCTAGCCAATAGTGGGGATTATATTAGATGTAAATTGAACATAAATTTGGATTTAACCACAATAAATGTAACTGTAGTGACAGATTTCTTTTTTTTTGACATTACAGAGATTTACTCTCCTTCAAGTCAGAGCTGGCAAGGACCTCAGAAGTCACCTTGCGTAACCCTTACTTGAAATATGTGCTTGGGCAGCAACTGCTGACACTGGTAGTAGATCATGATCTGCTGGATACTCCAGTTATGGGGAATCCACTGTCCTGAGGGATTCCACTCCTTTGTTTCATACCTTCTTTTAGAAGCGATTCCTACTTCATTCATCTGTTCAACAAATATTTATTATTTATCTACTATGTGCCAGACATTATGGATAAAAAGGTAAGTCAGACAACCTTTGCTCTCCTGGAGATCACAGCTTTATAGGATGGCACATGTATAAACAGTTACACAAGTGTGATGAGTATTGCGATGGGCAGGCATAGGGGGCAGCGCAGGTACAGAGAAGGGTGTTAGTAGGGCCTTGCATGGGGGGTGAATGGTGGGAGAAGTTTCCCTGGAGCAGAGGCTTGAAGGATGAGTAAGTTCTCCTTGGAAAGAACAGGGGAGTGGGTGCTCTGTTCCAAGCAATGAAGTAACAAGAACAGCGGTGAGAGGTGAGAGAGAAGATGGCTTGTGTGGAAAACCACAGGTATGACTAGAACTGAGTAAGACGAGCATTGTAAAGGTGAGGACTTATAGGCGCCTGGTCATGATGTGCTGACAAGTGAGGCTTTATTGTGAGGGCACTGGGGACTTGTTAGAATGTTCCAAGGAATAGAGTGGTCAGCTTTGTAAAGCACGTATAAAGGTACTCCACAACTCTTTTTGCAAGAAATGTCACCAAATTTATTATTTATTTATTTATTCATTTATTTATTTATGTTGTGGGGCCACACGCTCAGCATATGGAAGTTCCCAGGCTAGGGGTAGAATCAGAGCTACAGCCATTGGCCTACACCACAGTCACAGCCACAGCCACAGCAACGTGGAATCTGGGCCTGGTCTGCAGCCTACACCACAGCTCACGGCAACGCCAGATCCTTAACCTACTGAGCAAGGCCAGGGATCAAACCCACGTCCTCGTGGATACTAGTCGGGTTTGTTAACCACTGAGTCACGACGGGAACTCCATAGGGCTTTAAATAATCTGTAGTAGGGCCTTAAATAATCTTTGTCTTGTTTATTCATACAAATTTTAGAATCAGTTTGCCAATTTCCTCTCTTTTTCATTTTTTTGGCCACACCAGTGGCATGCAGAAGTTCCTGGGCCAGAGATTTAACCTGTGCCACAGCAGTGACCAGAGCCACAGCACTGACACCAGGTATTTAACCTGCTGAGCCACAGGGGAATTCCAGATTGCCAGTTTTCTTGAAAAGCCTTGTTGGGATTTTAATTGGTCTTTAATAAAATCTACAGATCAGTTTGGGGAGAAAACCTTTATGATACTGAATCATCTTTTCTATGAACATGGCACCTGCCTTTAATTATTTAGCTCTTCTTACTAATGTATTTCCATACATTTTACAATTCTCTCTATGCAAGTCATAGTTATCTTTTGATAGATTTATTCTCAGGAAGCTTCTATTTTGTTGATATTATAGAACACTTCTTTTAAAAATATTTTTTCCTAATTCTGCTTTCAAGTATGTAGCAGTGGTAATTGAATATAACATAGTGACTGTGAGCATGCTCACTGGAAGTAGCTCACCTAGGTTTGAATCCTGGCTCTGCCACTATTATTGTGTAAATTTGTTTGAGTTACTATAATTTTCTGTGCCTCAGTTTCCTAAAGTTAAAAATAGAAATAATACCTTGAGTTGTTATGACATAGTCAGACTCAGAATAAATACTATGTAAATGCATATACTTCTTCTTGTTACTGTTACCTATTGCTTTTACATACTGTCTCTATAAAAAATTCTCGTTATTTCTCATAATTTGAGGGGATTTTTGCTTTTCTTTGCAGACAGAAAACCATATCATTTGCAAACAATGACAGTTTTGTTTCTTCCTCTTTATTTTTTTTTGCCTTTAAACATTTAGCCAGCTCTTTATTTTTTTTAATTTAATGATTTTTTTTTCCATTATAGCTGGGTGTTTTTCTTCCTCTTTAGTACTTACACCTATGATTATTGTTGTCCCTTGTCTAACTGCTGGATCCTGCAGTACAAGTTAGAATAAAAGTGCTGATGGTTAACCTCTTTGTGTCTTTCTAGACTTTAAGGAGAATGTTTCCAATGTTACATCATTAATAATAATGTTTAGTACAGATTTTTAATAGATAATCTATTTTGAGATTAGGTTAGCTGTCTTCTATCTGTAAGGATGCTATGGAAGATTCCCCCTTCTCTTGGTGGAAAATCGAAATAGAACAGTCCAGTTCAACTTTAAGAATCTGTTATTCAGTGTTTTCATGAACTGTGGTCAACTGTTTAGGTAATTCCTGAATTATTAATCTAGCTGTCATAATAGCTAGTTATACCCTGAAGCTTCAAAAGAACAAAACACATGGTAACAAAATTCTTAGACCTGTGCAAGGGGGTTTAGTTAGGGGAGACGGCAGAAGGTTCTCGTTACATCCCCAGTTTTAACAAGGCTCCTGTGCAGTGTTTAAATATGAGAATGCACTTGGAGGTACTCAGTAAAGCTGCATTATGAATTAATAATGCTCTCTAGTGACCAGGCATTTTGTTACATTCCTGTGTGAACTAACAACTCATAATAGTGGCTTTGCCTAGAACTAAATGCCATACACAGTAAAAATAAGCCTGGGGAGCATCATTTTAAAGACAGGTTTATACAAAAGAAATAGCTATTATGCTTTCTTAAAATTTTATTTATCCAATTAGATTCTGAATTTAACAACTGTTTACCTTTAAGAAAATAATGCAAGTATGTTCAGAGCAGTTATTTTACCAGACAATAAAACTATAGGAGATTAGAAAATTCTTTCTTGTAATTCACAGAAAACAAGGATGAGAACATATACTAAAGGGAAAATGAAAAAAGATAGAAGTTAATGTGTTAGAGGCTGCCAAGGGAGTCAAAACAGCATTAAATATCAATGGGGAATAGACTTGACTTTTCTTTCTAAAATACTTTTCAATTCCCATCCCAAATGTTGCATGTCAATATTTTAGCTGATGTCATTTTAAAATTCATCAAAGTACATACATATGGCATAGACCCAGTTCATCTGGAATCCACAAAGTTCAAAGGCTTGGTATTGTTATCTTCAAAATGCTGGGATGAAGAGAGCAAAAAAAAATTGTGTTTTGAAAATGTGGTCCTTTACATGAAGCACCCCAGGCTCAGCAGTATTAGGGGAGTTGTTTTGAATGGTTTGCATATATATTTGCAAAACTTCTTTTCCTATAAATAACAATAGAGTGCTAGGGTATTCAGTAGACCTCATTTGATGAATAAGCATATGTTGAGTCAGTGGTGTATCAGTGAAAATTGACGTCTGGTAGAGCTCACCATACATTAGGAATGACAACTAAACAGAAAAGTACATTGTAGTATAAATGCTTGTAAAGGCAAGCATTGAGAATTGTGAAAATGTTGAGAGAGACACAGTTACCTTTGCTCTCAGCATTTGGAATGGGGGCAGGGAAGGCTTCAGAGAAGAATAGGCTTGTGAATCAGAGGTTAAAAAAAGAAGCTCCCCTGATTACCAGAGGGGCAGGGCCAGCTTCCTGGGTGTGTCGCATGTGTAGTTACACATGGCCCCATGCACAGAAGGATCCCATGCTTGATTTAAATTCCTCTGTTGCCATCTTCAGTTTCCTATTTTCACATTTTCATTTTACCTGGAACCTTGGAAATTATTCAGCCAGTCCCTCAGAGTAAACAGGGGACTAAAAAAAAAAAACTACATAGTCTCCATCTTAAAGGGGCTACCAGATTGGGATGGAAGTGGTTCAGATTAAGCAAGAAAGAGAATGGTGTAATACAACAGATTGAGTGCTGTAAATATATGGATGAAATATCAAGGCAAGTCAGAGGAAAGATAAGTTAATTTTTCCTGATCTGGGATGGGATGGAGAAGGGGGTACTGAGGTACTTTCCAGGAGAGGAAACAATTGAGTTACGCCTTGAAAAATGCTTGGCCTATTTCACCAAAGATGAGGAAAGACATTTTAGTCTAAGAAAAAAAACATATTCAATGAAAAGGAAGTATCCACTCACTGAACAAATATTTACTGATTGCCTGTTGTGTTCCAGACACTATTCCAGGTACCTGGGGTTAGAGTCATGAACAAACTAAGGTCCCTTCCCTGATACAGCTTGCATTTTAGCATGAGAACTGGACCATTAAAAAAAAAAAGTGGATAAACTTACAATGTCAGATGATGGTACTGTGAAGAAAAATAAAGCAAAGTAAGAGGAAAGAGAATGGGAAGGAGGCTTTTAAATGCAGTTTCTGAGGTGGTGACATTTGAGCAGAGACATAAATGAAGTAAGAGAGCAAACAATGTAGAGTGAACAGCCAGCAAGTTCAAGACAGGAATTTCTGAGGCAGGAATAGCATTAAGATCTAAGACATTATGGATGCCAGTGTGAGTGGAGCTCAGTTAGGAAGGGAGAGGGTGGCAGGCAGTGGCATCAGAGTTTAGACAGGGATCAGGCCATGGAGGTCCTTACAGTCCATGATAAGGACTTTGGGTTTTATTCAGAGTGAGATGGTTGCTAGTAGAGAGTTAAGAGCACCTCTAAGCTGTGTTGGCAAAGGTTAACGTGGCTGCGCTGTGGCTAACAGACTGTAATAGAGCAAGAAGAGTGGAAGCAGACAAGTGGTGGTGGTGGTGGCGGCGGTGACGGTGTCCAGAGTGGTCTTGGTGGAGGCATTGAGATGTGGTGAGATTCGGGTTGAAGGCAAAGACAACATGGTTTGTTGCTGGTTAGATGTGGGGTGTGCCAAAGGATGCTTCCAAGATGTATGGATGGCTTGAGAAAATGGAAGAATGGAGTTTCTGCTTACTCTGGAAAAGTCTTGTGCACATTATGCTCAAGGGGGGGCTGGCTTAGGTGATGAGAAATGGAGTTTACAATGTGGGTAAGTAAAGGAGTGGAAATGTGGCTGAAAAGAGAAGTGAAAACTGCCTCAAGTTGTGTTTCATAGATTTTGAGAAGTTTGGACATTACCCTCAGAATTTTAAGTCACAAAATAACATAATAAATCCTTTACTTCAGGTGGATTATTTTACGTGTCCTGGAGAAACTCTTTTGGAGAGTTGGGAGGGGGATCCATTAGGAAGACATTATAATAGTCCATAGGGAGATGGTGAAGGTGCTGGCAGTTGATTTAGAGAAGGGATGAATTTGAGAGGAAAGTCATCGATTCTTTTATACATTGAATTTTTTTTTGGCTGAGCCATGGCAAGGATCCCTAGGCCAAGGATCGAACCCATGCCACAGTAAAGACAATGCCAGATCTTTAACCTGCTGAGCCACCAGGGAACTCCTACATTCAATATTTTTGAGCACCTGCTTGCTAGGCATCCTTCTTGGGGCTTGATGATATGCCAGTGAATAAAACATAATAATTTATGCCCTCATGAGACTTGTATTCTAATAAGAGGAGAAAGAGCACAGAATAAATAAATAATATATGAAGGAGTTAAGATCGTGATAAGTTCCACGGAGAAGAAAATGTAGCTGAGAAGGGGGATAGGGTAGGAGAGGGGCTGCAAGTCTGCATATGGGAATCACAGCAGGCTTCGCTGAGAAAGTCACGTTTGAAAGGCCTTGATTTTGAATTCCTCTAAATCCATTCATTCCACAGATATTTACTGAATGTATATTGTGTCCCCGAACACTTTATTAGGTACTGTCATTCCGTAGAGCTTTATTTTTATTTTTCTATAACATCTGGAAGTATAAATAATGCAAATTGTATTCTTAAAAGGCCTTGGTAGTGTTTGCATTACAGCTGTTATGGCCCTTTGGGATGTTAGAAAGCTCTCAGGTGTCCTTTATGGAACGCCACCACGGAACAAGTGCCACAACTGGAATAGCAGTTATAGGAGAGTAGGAGACAAATTAAAACATTTGGCTGCTGCTGTGAAAGACTCTCGCAAACTAAATGGGGACATGAACTGAGGTCTAATCTGATAGTAGTGCTCTTTGAAAATGCCAGTGTAATTGAAATAATGTAGGAAATGGACTTTGTAGATTATAAAGCCATACCTCATCAGAAAGACCCTCCCTGACAACCGTATCAAAAATAGCATCCCTGCAAACACCACTCTCTCCCTTACTTTCCTGCTTCATTTTTCTCTATCTCGCTTATCACCAGTTGACATATTATCTCTTTCACTAAATTAATTGTTTTTCTGTTTGTTTCTCTCTTTAACCAGAATGGAAGCTCCATGAGGTCAGGGATTTTCTGTTGTTCACTGCTGAATTCTCAACATTTAGTGCAATGCCTGGCATATACTGTAAATTCTTATTCTTAAAAAAAATTAAATTGTTAAATACATAGCTTTTAAGCAGGAAGAAGAAAAGGAGAAGGACGTCTAGGAGAAGGAGGACTAGGAGGATGATGTTATGATGTTATGAGCTCCTGATCCAGAGGAAGTTGGCCCTGGACCAAGGCTTTTCCCAAGACATGGGGCTTTCAGTGTTAAAACAGAGGTTTTTGGCAGGCCCAGAGCACTGGTCACCCTCTGGTCATGGGTAAGGGTTTCATTTGAGAATGCAAAATGTGACCAAGGTAGCAGGATGTTAGCCTTCATATTCTAGCTCTTCTACTTATTCATCCTTGGAGTTTGGCAATTCCTTTCCCACACGAGGGCTCTATTTTCAACATCTAGAATGTAAGGATTGGGGCTAGCTGGTACTAACAGGCTTCCCAGCTCTATTGGTCTACTTTTTATTGTCATGCATAGGAATTGAACCCATTATACTGATCTACCACAGTCACCGCATTGCCCCTCCCCAGGCCTGCCCAGCACCATACCCAGAGGATCTGTTTGATTCTACAAGTTTGGCTTTGTGTCAATGAAATTTCTATCAACTTGAATCACATATTTATTTTCAGAATGTTTCATTTTTTCTGCAGACAAAGCAATGTTTGTAATTTTCCTCAGAGGAAAAATTGTGTTTCTAAGTCACAGAAACTGGCAGTTTCTGAGGAGAACTGTGTCCTAAGTAAGCTCTTGGGTCTTGATTTACTTGTGTGGAGAAGCTAGAGCCTGAGGTGCATGCTGAAGAAAGGTGTTAATGGTTTAGAAAGAGGCAACCCTTGATCCAGAACAGGCCTCTAGTCCATGAAGCGAACAGGGAGCAGTTAATCTACTCTTCTTACAGTTTCACCTCAGACTAGCTCTATGTTCTCAATCAACCCTGACTTCACTGTGGAGTCATGTGGGGAGGTTTAAAAAATAACGCCCCTAAGGATTTGATTCGCTTGGTCTGGAGTCAAGCCTGGATGTGGATTTTTCAAAATTAGTTCCTACTTGAATGTAATGTGTAGGATGGGTTGATTAAGAAACAGTGAAATAGGGATTTCTAGGAACTTCAGTATTTAGCTAAGTGAGATGGGAACCCTGACAGAGCTGAGCAATGCAGTGGTGTGATCTGACTTCCAGGTTAATAGGCTAACTGGTTTCCCTGTTGAGAAGAGAATAAGATTTGTGACACAAAAGAGATGCAGACAAAGTGCTAGAAGCATTCACAGAAATGAGAGCTCACTGCTCTGGACCGATTAGGGAGTCTTCACAGAGGAGCAGGCTGCGTGTGAAGTAGATTTTGAAGCCTGGCAAGGAAAAACATGAGAGAAATTCCAAGCCTATGAAACGGTGTGAACAATGTAGGAACATTTGCAGAATGACAAGGGCTCACGGCTAGTAACTTTGTCAGTCAGATACAGGAAGACAGGTAGGCTGGGGCCATCTCTTTATGGATCGTGAATGCCAGGCTCAGTGTTTAAACTTGACTACTATAAGACAAACAAAAGCACTGGAGAGCTTTCAAGCAGGAAAATTACACTGCTGAAGTTATCTGTGACCAATTTCTTTCAACTCTCTTCCCCACATCCAATTACTCATTTAAAATTACAATTGATTACTTGTGATGGAACATGATGGAGGATAATGTGAAAAAAAGCATGTATATAAATGTATAACTGGGTCAGTTTGCTGTACAGCAGAAATTGACAGAACATTGTAAATCAACTATAATTTAAAAAAGTTAAAAATTAAAAAATAACCAGGAAAAAATAAAAATCACAGTTGCACAGCAAATCAAAATATACTTCAATTTTTTAAAAAAAATCATGATCGTATCTGACATTTCTCCCAAATTCATCCTCTCTCCTTCATGACTTCTATCACACCCCCTGGGCTGAAGTCCCCAGTCTCTAAGTGGGCAGTGCCAATCATCTCCTCACAGGCTTGCCTACGTACGCTATGACTTCTATCTAATCTACTGCCTATGGTATATTTTTAAAGCATTAAGTACGAGCATGTCAGTTGATTTTTTAAAATTTGTCACTGGCTTCCTACTCTCTTGACTGTTTTCCTTCTTAAATAGTGTAACTGAGGTCTTTTTCCCCATGAAAGAGTATGAGTACACACTCCCATGAGCTCAGGGGATGGATAGGCCTGCAAGTCTAAGCATGAATTTTCTTTGAAATTTCAAGATTTATCTTTGTGATACATGTGGAATCTGCAGTCTTTATGTCAATTGAATATAAGCGTTTTCCTTATACTCTTCATATAAAATTGGTATTTCTGTAAAATATTTCAAATCTTCACATGAGCTTCAAATATAACACTGCACTATTTTCTTTTTGTATCTCCTTGCATTCAGGACCCTTTTAAGTTGGTTCTAAGATTCTTCACCAGCTTTCCTCCTGCCCTCCAACACACACACACATATACACACAGACACCCTGACCTTCCTTTTCTCTTTACCTTACCAGGTACACAGAAATTCTAAGTTGTGTTTTATCACAAATACTCCACCATGTTATACTTTTCAAAACCATATTTTAAATGGTTTTATAATCATTGGAAATCCTCTACTGTTGAACATTTAGGGCTTTACAATTTTGAGAGGTTTTAAATTATCTTCATGTGCATATTTTTTAATGCCCTTAGGATAAATTTCCAGAAATGGAATTACTAGGCCAAAAGCAGTAAAGAACTTTGTGATTATTCATACTTATTTCCAAAATGCTTTCCCAAAATAATGTCAAAGAGTGTCGGCTTCTTTGCCCTTTATGCTTCTCAAAGTTCTTACCAGTACTGTGGATTCGTGTTTAAATTAATAGATCATAACCTGTATCTCATCTTTGTTTTAATGTATTTTCTGACTCTTTGGGTCATAGCATATGTTTGTTTGGTATTTGATTTTTGCTTTTGAGAGGCTGTTTAATTTCCTTTGCCCATGAGGTGGAGCAGAAAATGTGACCTAGAGGGAACCTCTTTGGCATATGGATTGTTTTGAGATGAAGACAATTAAGACCCAGCAGACTCAGGAAAAGCTTTTTACCTCTCCCTTAATTGCCTAAAAGAATTTAAATAGAGGGCTTGTACCAGGAAGATAGTAAATACCCATGATAACATTTAATATCAAGACTTATGTGCACGACATTGTCTACATTTATTTATCAAATATTTGCTGTTTCAACTCCCTGTGAATTGTTTTCTCCCCCTCTGAAGCCCCAGCCCTTCTCCTTAGCTGGGCATGGCATATAAACCTCAATTTCTTGACCGTCTTGGAGTCTCATGTCTTTGGGGATGTCATATGTACAAAATTTGTTTTTCACTTGTTAATCTGTTTTATATCAATTTGATTAGTAGAGCAGCCAAAGAACCTAAACAGGAAGAACGGAGACATTTTCTTCCTCTACAGTTTTGGCAGCTAGTGTGGGGCTCTCCACTGGCTGGACACTGCTTGCACTGGGGCTGCTGACAGATCCTGGGACCTCCCACAGGAACCAAGAGGAATTCAGAATTCTTACCATGACCGTCTCTGGGATCTCTGCCTACAGAGTCTGGAGGAAGCCAGAGTGGTAAGACCCCTTTTCTTTTTCTAAATTTAGATTAGCAGGGGAAAATATATGTGTGAACTAGTATCTGAGGTATAGCGACCCTGGTAAAGATTTGTTATGAGTACTCTTGTTTTCTCTTGTTCCCTGTCCTGACAGAGATGGACATTGTTTTCCTTTGTCTCTCTCTTCTGTGCCATCTGTCATAAGGAGGCAAATCTTAGGACAGAACACAGGCATAGGTCCTGCAAGCCTGTTGTTCAAGCTGGCCTCATGGTTCTCACCAGACCGATATCTGTTTAGACAAACTTTGCTATAGGTCCGCATGTAAAAGCAGATGAGATTTTCCTTTTGTCTTATTCTATGTCCTGAGAGCTTGGCTTTATGACTGGTGAGTATATTATCTCGGTCTCCATCAGCCACAAGACACAAGTACCAACTTGCACTTTGGTGGCCAGTCAAATAGACGGGGATTCTGAGAGGTGAAGTCACAGCAGCATTCTTCTTATTTGACTATGCCAGCTTGCAGGGGAATTTGTCATAAGGGGTCTTGGTCCACACCCCTGTCTTTGTTGTCTCAACCTTCCTTGTCTCGTTAGCTCTGGCAAAGTCCCATTCCTGTAGCACCCACTCGGTGTCATAGATGAGTGGGTCTGTGATTGGAAGTATCTCACATTCTCACAGGGAACTGGAGGCACTATTTGAATGATTCCTAGGTCTTTGCTTTCTTAGGCTAACTCTGGGAGTGAACTTTCTGCATCTCGTGAGGGCTGCATCTTTTGTACTTCCCTTTAAGATGCATCTTGGGTCCATGTTAAGCCATATAAAGGCTTACTGATTTGAGTCACTATTGAGATTCACATATGATCTACCTGTCAATGGCCAGATATGGATGCCTTGAATTGGCTATATTAGAAAGGAAAACATTTTTTTTTTTTAGAGAGTTCTCATCCTAAATAAGTATCCGTTGGTACCTATGGAAAGGCCAAATTAAAAAGGGGTTGTAAAGGAATATAATGGCTAGTCTTGGAACTTCTTTAATTTCTTAAAGATGAAAGAACAGAAATTAAAACAAAATATAAAGTTCACATCCAATTCAAATTCTCCTTCTTAAAGTCCAGCCCCGTTTCCTTAGCAAATTCCCTTAGCTCCCAAACTCCTCTACCTTCCCCAGAATATCCCTTAAAAATCCAGCTGCCGGGAGTTCCCGCTGTGCCATAGTGAGTTAATGATCTGTCTTCTCTCTGTGGATGCACCAGTTCCATCCCCAGCCCAGCACAGTAGGTTAAGGATCCAGCATTGCTGCAGCTATGGTGTAGGTCACAACTCCAGCTCGGATTCAGTTCCTGGCCCAGGAACTTCCATATGCAGTGGGGGTGACTGAAAAGAAAAAAAAAGATAAAACCCACCCAGCTGTCTGTTTTAGCTTCCCCTTCCCTACAAGATTTACAGAGGAAACTCCAGCCTAATCTCTAGGCCCAGTGTATACAGTTTACTCGTGTAAAAGCTGAAGGCCAGCAAGTAAATTTAGCAAAAGCACGGGGATGGACAGTAACAGTCATGTTCTAGGGCGGCTTCAGGCCTTTCTGTGCAATGTTCCTGGATCCCCCACCACGAAGAGTTCCCATGCCCTGGACAGCAGCCGTTCTTCTAAATTATAAAGCCCCTTTACCTTCACTCTTAGAAGATCTTACCAAGTTTAGAGTGGAATTAGAAATATTAGTGGCCATTCACAACCCCACTCTTTGGGACTTTAATTGGCTGCTGAAGGATGTTTTCCCACTCATAATTACACTGTAGTTAACAGACAAGCAAGACAGCTCCCTGGGAAAAACATTTCTCACAGAGGAAACAGAAGACCAGAAATTCTCCCAGGCCCTCCTACAAATGATCAGGAAATGGATCAGCTGGAAACCAGTATTCAGGGGCTGATAGGAGAAATAATAAAGGCTTCCCCCCATCTACGGTGAATTGATCAAAGGTTAAATTATACACTCTCATCTGATCTTTAACCATTGCCTGTGGCATGTGGAAGTTCCTGGGCCAGGGATCAAACCAGAGCCACAGCAGTGACAATGCTGGATCCTTAGCACACCATGCCATGAGGGAACTCCTAACCATTGCCATTTCAAAATCTTTTGGCATTTACAGTTATTGTTTAACACTGACAATTTTGCAAAAGTGTTCCTGCAAAAGTGCTTCATTTTCAGAGAAATTCATGGAAAGGACTCTGACAAGTACTGTGAAATAGAATCTTCTGATGACTTTCTGATTAAACCGCTGAACTGGGTAAGAAATTACAGAACTCTAAAGACAAAAAAAAATATCAGGAGTTCTCCTGTGGCCCACCAGGTTAAGGATCCAGTGTTGTCACTGCAGTGATTAGGTCATTGCTGTGGCATGGGTTCGATCCCTGACCTAGGAATTTCTGCATGACACAGGCACAGTCAAAACTACAACAAAAAAAACTGATGGCTTCATTAAACTGCTAAGAAAAGATCAAGAGCAACAAGAGTAAATTATGTGTAACTGAATGAATTGGTTATAATTTTTATGATTTTTATTTAAAACATTCTTTGTTCTGTAATGTTTTATTTTTTTTTGTTTTCCAGATAAATATTTCCTCTTAAGCTATCTATAACTTACAGAAACTGAGTAACTTTTCTTATACATTTCCTCATACATTTTTCTCCTTACTTGATCCCTCCAGAATTTTAAAACTTTTTTTTTGTCTTTTTCCCTTATCTAGGGCTGCACACACGGCATATGTAGGTTCCCAGGCTAGGGGTCTAACAGGAGCTGTAGCCTACAGCTTTCGCCACAGCCACAGCAATGCGGGATCTGAGCAGCTCACGGCAACGCCGGATCGTTAACCCACTGAGCAAGGCCAGGGATCGAACCCACAACCTCATGGTTCTTAGTCGGATCCGTTAACCACTGAGCCACGACGGGAACTCCAGAATTTGAAAACTCTTGATGAATATTCTTATTTTCATGACAGTATAGTTATTTGCATAAGTTCAGTAAGAATCTGTTCTCCTTATGACAGGATTCAACTGGACACACTGATGACATTACCAAGGCTTTGACTAATGATGGATCCTGGCGTTTGCATAAACTCAATACCATTTTAGAGCAGAATCCAGGGCTTTTCTTGATAGCCCTCAAGTCCACTAAAGCTGCACTTTGTACATACATGATGGGTGCTCAATAAATGTCTTTGGGATGTAAGCATGGAGTTAATAAATGTAGAGCATTATGGGATGGAAATAGTATGGATTTAAAAGTGAAGAGGAGCTGAATGCATTCCCCTAAGATATGCTTCTTTGGCATATGGATAACTTTAGGTTGATTATTTTTAAGAAAGAACAGACTTAAGACAAAGACTTAGGTCTTAGAGACTTAAGAACAGACTTAAGACTTAAGCTCTGAAAGTTACCCTTTCATTTACATTTACATGTCTAAGAGTATCTCCATTTATAAAGGTGTTTCCTTCTGTTTACCAGCAAGAGGAAGGTGACTCCAAATCTCTGAAAACTCTTATCAAAGGAAACTTAAATCTGCAGAACAATCTTACTCTTCTTTACTGTGCCTTTTTTTAAAAAAAACCTCCCATAACTGGCTCCCCCAGCCTCCAATATATTTCTTTTGTCTTTAGCTGGAGATAGTATTTAGGGTGGTGGCTTGGACCATTTGGGGGAGTTATTCAGCTTTCCTGGGTCTCTCTTTTTTATACAGGAGGTAAACCTATTATTAAACTTGTTTGTTTTTTTCCTATTAATCCATCTTTTTATTACAGGAAGTGTCTCAGCTAAGAAAGTGGAAGGCTACTGGGAAACTTATTTTTATACCTCCTCAAAAGTGAACCTGAAACTCTTTTTTAAACATTTTTTTATTTAATGACTTTCATTTTTTTTCCATTACAGCTGGCTTATAGTATTCTGTCAATTTTCTACTGTATAGCAAGGTGACTCAGTCACACATACATTCTTTTTTCTGGCACTTTCATGCTCCATCCTAAGTGACTAGATACAGTTCCCAGTGCTATACAGCAGGATCTCATTGCTTATCCATTCCAAAGGCAATAGTTTGCATCTATAAACCCCCAATTCCCAGTACATCCCACTCCTTCCCCCTCCCCCTTGGCAACCACAAGTCTGTTCTCCATGTCCATGATTTTCTTTTCTGTGGAAAGGTTCATTTGTGCTATATATTAGATTCCAGATGTAAGTGATATCATATGCTATTTGTCTTTCTCTTTCTGACTTACTTCAATTAATATGAGAGTCTCTGGTTCCATCCATGTTGCCGAAAATGGCATTATTTCATTCTTTTTTATGGCTGATTAGTATTCCATTGTGTATACGTACCACATCTTAACCCACTCATCTGTCTATGGACATTTAGGTTTCCATGTCCTGGCTATTGTGAATAGCGCTGCAATGAACATACGGGTACATGTGTCTTTTTCAAGGACACATTGTGTTGTGTTGACTTATTAAATCAAAAGTGAACTTGAAACTCTTCAGTAAAGCATATTTATGGAAACAAACTGAGGATTAATGGGAAAGACTATGGCAAATTTTACATCAACTCTTGATCCAGCAAGGTTGTTGATTATCTGTTCCTTGTCCATAGGCTTGGGGGAGCTGGTTGAGAATCAACTTCCAGCATGGGGGGCATTTGGTAGTGATGTTGGTGGGTAGGGGAAATGTGGCATGTCTCTGGGTAGCATATTGTTTCTACATTGAGAGGAGAGGAAAGGGAGAATTGTAATAATATTTCAAATGTATCTGTACCCAAAATAGGTGGAAATCAAATGGATGGGCATTATCTACAAAGCATTTAGGATGTGCAATCTCACTGTGTCTTTTGCCGCTGTAGTTTAAGATTTCTGATTCAGATTGACTTTTATAATGAAGTTCGTAGTTTCCACTGTGAAAACCTCACACCTTTGCCATAATTTGCTAAGAGTTCTAGCTTTGCCCTGTTTGTTATTTGGTCTCAAGATTAAGTGGGTCGTCTCCTAGAACATTTTCAGGAAAATCTGGTTGCTTTTCAGGAACATTTTCATTTCCTAGAAGATTTTCAGGAAAATCAGGTGTCCGATTGCTTTACTGGGTCTTCTGTTTCAGGTCAGTTATTAAGAAACAAAGAATGCGGAGGTGGTACTCTGGCTCTCTGTCAGATGGGGCTTTGCTACGCCACCTAAATCATAGATATAATCATTTTGCTTCAGTTAAGTGATGGCTGTACCATCTGTCCACTTGTGTCTGCTATTCAGAATCTTGGATGATTTTTAATATCGAAAAGCACTGCTCAGGAGAATATTTTATGACATTTAAAAATCGCTTTTTATATAGTGGAAAATGCCCTGAATCACTGCAAGTCACGGTTTTTGTTCAGATGAGACTGAAGGGTGAATTATGATAAGTGAAACTGAGTGAGGTAAAAGTGAAAAAGAGAGGTTTGGAAAGTATAGAGAAAAGCCCCCACCCCATAAGAGTCCCTTCCAAGGACTGTGTTTCTTACTCCCAAGCCATCTTCCTAAAGGTCAGGGGAATTCAAAGCTTTGAGTGGGGGAGTGCTTGGGCTAGTTTCCCTGAAATTGTTGACAAGGTTCTTATAAATAAGATAACAGAGAAATAGGCTGCAATGTTACTTGGTATATAACCATTATAAATTGAAGCTATTAAGTACAGCATATCAAGTAGAAAAATAACTTGGGACGAAATCCCAGTTTCAGCATTTCTTACCTCTGTTGGTCTTGGGCGAGTAACCTTATCTACCTGAACGTCAGCTTTCTTTTCAGAAAAATGGAGATAATGATAATACATCAGCTCAGAGTTGTAGTTAGGATTAAATCAGATCAAAGTATATCCAGCCCCTGTAGCAAGATTTAACCCACTCAATGAATTACAACTGTAAAGAAGATGAGCATTGTTTCCATCATTTGATTTCTCAGGAGTGTCTCTGCTGCAGAATCTTTTCTAGCTACCTCTGGATTGTTTTCGCTACTGCATGGGTTTTTCAGCATTCAGCAAAGAATGGGTTGCTATGCCTGTTTTGTGGTTGTATGGTCAGGCCACCCGAGATGGCCATCCTCCTGCAGTTCGTACATCCTCTGCTCAACCAGTGCCTGCGTTACCCACACCCCACTCACAGGGCTGACCTTCCTACATACTCGCCCCAGGGCCCAGCTAGTGCTGGTTTTCATCAAAGGAGCACTGAGGGGCGTGCCCTCTGCTGGTTTCCCTGGTAACTAACGAGCCCACCTGGAGTCAGTGCCCCTATAACTGGCAGCCTCCCCTCCCCCCAGAGCAAAGCCTGCCGCCATGTCTTGCCGTCTGCTGCCCGCGGTGGGGTGTCGCTCCAGGACCTGGCTTCGGATGGGTAAGCTCCCCCGTCCCTTAAACCACTGATGTCTGTTCTTGACGCTGGCTCCGGGCTCTTCCTTTTGTTCTGAAGCTGGACAAGTGCGCGGCTTGTAGGCCTGCCAGGTGTAGCCCAACAGTAATAGTGATTGTACTCGATCTCTTCTGAATTCGCTATTAAAAAATCAATTCAAACCCCCTCATTTTGTATGAGAGGGAACAGAGTCTAAAGAGGAAAGCGATTATTCCAGCTCATGCGCCTTTGCTACTGGCAGGACTGAGCTGGGACCCAGGTCTACTGACCCTTCTTCTGGGGTCCTTTCCTCTGTGCCATCACTGCCTCCCTTAAAGGCCTGCCTTCCTCAGTTACCCAGATCATTTCCCAGAGCACACCAGCCTTATCAGGAGAAGCCTCCCTGACTCTGCAAGTAAAGAGGTCATTTACCTAGTATTGCTTGTGCTTTGTATCCGTGACACTAGATTGAATTGAAAGTAAAAATTCAGTTCCTTGGTCACCCTAGACATATTTCAAGTGGTCAATAGCCACTCGTGGCTAGGGGCTACCATGTTGGGTAGCGCAGATATAGAGCCTTTCTCACATTGCAGAGGACTGTATTGGGCCATATTGGGTAGAAGGGTCTATAACCTTCTACCACTGAGGAGAACCATCAGAAAACCCGGCTCCCAGCTAGACCGCATCCTAGCTTGGCTGCCTGCTCACTAGGTGCACTGAACATAGAGTTTGCCCTCTTCTCTCTAGCTGTAGCCAGAATGAAAAGACATTTTAGTTCTACAATTATGTCTATATCTATGGATGATAAAGCCTTAATTTCCTTCACTGTCTGTTAGAGGACCAGTCTCATAGAAAAAGAGCGAAAGACCAGCATGCTATCTGTGGTTATGGTACTTTTTATTCCTTGCACAAAATAGTCCTTGGCCACCAGGAAGAAAGAACCACCATTGACTTACAGAGCAGCTATGTTGCTTTAATGGAAATGGCTGTAAAGGTTTGTAAAAGAACATATTAAAATAACTTTTCATGTGTCAAAGAGGTATCTGCAGAGTCATGTTCATTGCAGTATCATATGAATCCAAGATAGGAAACAACTTAAGTGTCCATCAGTGGATGAATGGATAAAGAGGATGTGAGATATATGTATGTTTTAATATGATGGAATATTATTACCGTTCACTTATTTGTGCATTTATAATTCCTGTGTTTCTAACTGGTGTTTTGGAAATTTGATTAGCTACTTTTTTTTTTCTGGAAATCATGGAAAAAAGATTGATTGATCAGGAAATTAAAATTATACCTTAAGTTTTTCTATGAAATAATCTTTATTGAGGTCTTAACTCTGCACTAGGAACAACATGCTTAACTCTGGACCAAAAGGATGGGGAGTGAGAGAAAGGGAGACGCCAAGATTTGGACTTGATGACTTAAACACTAAGGCAATGCTTATCACTGAAATTTGGGAAACTTGGCATGAGGACAGAGCATTTTCCAACTCTGACCTTGATTCTCCTGCTCTGCTTTTCCATTCCTTAGATCATTTTACTGGAAATCTGATAGATTTAGATTATCATCACAAAGTCTCATGGAAGTTTCATTTCATAAGGATGTTTCATTTCCATAAGATATAGGTGGACAGAAATTGCCACAACCCTATAGATCCTACTTCTCAGATTTTTTTTTCTAGTTTAAAGCAGTAGAATATATATATATATATATATATATATATATATTTTAATTATGGAAGTGGTAAATGCTTGTAGAAATTTTAGAACATACTAACATACTAAACGGTATAAAGAGATCATTTTTGTGCTCCAAAAGGACATTATTAACATCTTGCTAAATTTTATTCATGCAGCAGATATTTAATGGCACACCTGCTGTGTGCCAGGAATTGATTGGGTGGGTGATGGAGGTAGACCAACGAATAAAATAGACAGAAACTCTGCTCTCATGGGGCTTACATTTTAGAAGGGGATAAAAACAGTTATTAAATAAGATAAATGAATACATAAAATAATGTCAAGTAAGCACTGTGAAGAAAAATGTAGCAATGTAAGGGTGATAGTGATATTGATGCAATTATATAATTTTATGGATTTAATGTTTTATCATATTTGAGATTGCTGATGATAAATTTTGCTCCTTAAATGATTTCTGTTTTTTTTTTTTTTTTTTTTGTCTTTTTGCGTTTTCTATGGCCACACTGCGGCATATGGAAGTTCCCAGGCTAGGGGTCTAACAGGAGCTGTAGCTGCCGGCCTATACCACAGCCACAGCAACGCGGGATCCAAGCCGTGTCTGCAACCTACACCACAGCTCACGGCAACGCCGGATCCTTAACCCACTGAGCAAGGCCAGGGATCGAACCCGCAACTTCCTGGTTCCTAGTCAGATTCGTTAACCTCTGAGCAACGATGGGAACTCCCTTTTTTTTTCTTTTTTTTATGTTGGTTCATTAACTCTGTCTTTCCTTTGGAGAATTTTCTTAGATGTCTATTGTCCTTTGGCTCTCTATGTATTTAAGAGTGAGGCAATAACAATATATTTGGAAATTCTGAGTAAATACATTGTGCTGTTGTCTGGTAGACTTCAGTGTGGTAGATGCCCACATGTCAGTACCTATAAGTCATTTATCTAGAAATGGATATTCTAATCTTCCCCCTTGGGATCTAGCCTAGATTCTGAGAACTGTGCTGGTGGAAGGAGATCAGAAATATATATTTACCTGTATTTTCTTATGTTCCTAATGACTTGATGCTTTACGTATAATTCTTCAGTCTATTTAGAATGCATGGTAATATAATACAGCATAACATACATATCTTAATCTAATATAATATAATATAAATCAGTTTCCATACATATAGTCCAGTGGCCTCATACACAGAGCCTGTGTTTGAATCTTGGCTCCACCACACGCTAATTTCATGACCTTTGCCAAGTTACTTATTCTCACTGTGTGTCAATTTCCTCTCTGTAAAGCCAGAACAGTAGTAGAATCTACTAGGCAGGGTTGTTTTGAGTACTATTATGTGTTAATATATAAAAAAAAAACTTAAAACAGTTCCTGGTATACAGTAAGCAGTGTCTAATGATTAGTTATCATTATTATTTACTTTGTATTAGCACCAGAGTGTTGTAATATTATAATTATAGTGTTTTAAAATGTGTGGAAGGAGAATTAGACTTTTCTCTGTGGCCTCCTCTGATAAAATTATGACTAAACAAAGGAAGCTTTGGGGAGATAAATTTCGGTCAAAATAAGGAAAAGAAGGGCTTTTCTAAACATTATTAGTGCCTAAAGATGGAATAGACCACATTGAGTTTTAATGGGTTTCCTTTCAGTGGAAATGTTCACGAGAATGTGAACCATTTTTGCCATATGGTTAAAAGGTATTCCTGGTAATAAAAGACTAATTGCATTGAATGAACATTAAAGCATTTTAAAAAATCTGATATTTTACAGTACCAACACTGTAATCAGAGAACATGGATGAGAAAGGCAGAAAAATCAGTGTCAACTTGACCCTAATTTTTAATGACTCTACCATTTTGACCAGGCAAAAATAGAAGAAGGTATTTGTTAAGCTATGATGGGCTATCCTGTAGAACAGAATTGAAATCACATGCAAATACAGTAAGAATTATGGAAAAACAGGTGTAAGTATGGAGAAAATATAAAAATTTAGCTAAGTTTTGGGATGTCTAGCCAAAACTGATTCAGACCAAAGGAAATTAATTCAGATTCCTTCCACTCAGGGACCTCTAATTCAATAAAATGAATAATCACTGTCATTGTAGTTGGTATTAAATATAATGTTGTGAGTTGGTGGCTAGTGGTTATGAAAAAGGTAGTGTTGGGGAGGGGAAATTTCACCTCTCCCCCTCTTGAATTCTTGTGGTTAGACTGATAAAAAAATTGACTCAAGACAGATTAACGGGAGAAAAAGAAACACATTTTAATTCAGATACATGGAGGTCTCCTAGAAATGGGACCTACGTGGTGGCCTAAACAGGTAGCTTTTGAACTGTTTAGACAAACAATAAATTTGAAAGGAATTGACAGGATAAAGAAACTTAGATTTGGGGTGCTTAATTAGTGAAGAACCTAAACAGACTTTGGGCTTGGACAGTAAATTAAAGAAGTGACAAGGTTTGTGAATACAGGCTCCTTGGCCCTGAATCGCCCACCCCTGGTAATAAGTGTGTCCTCTACCTCCAGATGCAGGGAGCGCACCTTTCACAGACATTTATTTCCTGCTTTCAGGGGGACAGGAGGGTCAGAGTGTCCCTCTTGCATCAGTCTTTTCTTAAGCAACATTAATTTAAAATAATCAATATGCCATTGAGGCATATTTTGGGGCAGCCTGCCCTGGGCCCCAACAATAGAAGTCATTTAAACTTAAAGCAGCATACCTCTTCTGGCTTTATATGACCAAGTGTGTTTGCTAATGCTCTGAAATTCAGAATTCCTTCCCAGTCCTTCAGTGTTGAGTTATGCTATTTAAAGATAACCTTTATCTCTAATTTTACATCTCTTAAATTTCATTTTCCTTTCAAGTAATTACTGAGTTCTGCTAGCAAAAACTCTCACACTGACAGTTCTGGGTATTTTAAAGATCCTAAGTAAGTACAGAGAAGATTGAAAGAAAATGACGCCGAGTGCCTGTGACAAAAATAATTCACTGGGAGGAAATCATAAGCTTTGAATTATTTTTCCAGTCCTAGGTCTTTCTGTGTACCTAGACACATTTGTGAAATGCTTTCTCTAGGTACCAACTAGAATCACAGAACCAGAATATCTTGAAATGAGACTGGAAATGAAGGTAGGCTGGGAATGAAGGTAGAGGATGAAAGTTTTAGGCACGGGTTTGGGGATCTGCACATCTTGAGTAGACAGTCTTGAGTGTGTGCTTAACCATGCTGAGTGTCAGTTATCTTTATCTGTAACATGAGGATGATCATGCTCTGGCACAGGGTTGATGTGAGGATGCTAAGAGATGATGAATGTAAAATCATCTTCATGGAGCCTAGCACATAGTAGACTTTTAAATAATGAATTATGAAAAGTCAGGTCAGTCCCTTTAAGACTTGGGCAAGGGCACAGAGTTAGGAAGTCGGTGTGGATAGAAGAAAGCGCAAACCATGTCTCATTGCCTGACAGAATGACAGTGGTCCCCTGTTATTGGTGGGGTATATGTTCTAAGATTCCCCCACTGCAGTCGATGCCTGAAACCTTGGAGAGTACCAAACCCCATACTCATATATTTTTTCCTACACCTACATACCTATGACAATGTTTAATTTATAAATTAGGCCCAGTAAGAAAATATTCAAACTGTATGTCTCACTACTCTTGTGCTTTGGTGCCATTAGTAACTAACATAAGGGTGACTTGAACACAGGTGCTCCTGCTGCCCAGTCAATCTGATACCTGAACTGGTTACTAAGGGACTAACAGGTAGGGTCTGCTAGACAAAGGGATGATTCATGTCCCAGGCGACCAAGGGGCTGGTCAGCATGAGATTTCATCAAGTCCTCAAAATGGTGTGCAGTTTAAAATCTATGAATTGTTTATTTTTGAAATTTTCTGTCATATTTTCAGGCCACAGTTGAGATTTAAACCACAGAAAGTGAAACCACGGATAGGGGGAACCGCTGTACTCCAGCCCTTCAGGTATAAAAATCTGAGCCTCAGTCCTTCTTTCTGCTCTCCCTCCAGCTTTCAGCATTCCTGCATCTTCCCAGGCCTGCTGGAGGTAACTAAGCCGCTCGGTGGCAGCTTCCTAAATTTACTTCCCTCCTGGGTATCCCCGGCCTTGTCTCATTCATATCAGGACCTGAATTGGGCTTTGTTGCCCAGGGAAGTACTTCAGGTTGTCCCTCCCTAAACCCTTTTCCACTTGCCACAGGCCTTTCCCTGTCCCATACTCTCTGGCTCTTGACAAACATGTGCTGCAGGGCACTGGACCATAGGTACTGAGCTACTAAATAGGGTGGCAGAGTCTAGCACACAGCTCGAACTTCCACACTTCAGTCCTCCCTGTTAAATGTGGCTATATGGAAGCGTATATTTCCCTGTCCTTGAAAGTAGCTTCATCAACTTCCACCAATACTGAATTGACCTTGATAGGTGCCTTTCATTATATTATAATTCAGTGCTATAAAAAGTCCTTTACAAACAGCCCAGTTGCATTATATCAGGGGGGTAAACTATGGTACATCCACATGATTGACCATTATGCAGCTATTAAAATGATATTTATAAAGAGTTTTTAATGACATGGAAAAATGCTAATGTTGTAATGCCTAGTGAATAAAAATAGGTTGCAGAAATATTCCATATAAGATGATACAGGAGTTCCCATCATGGCTCAGTGGTTAACGAACCCGACTAGTATCCCTAAGAATGCGGGTTCGATCCCTGGCCTCACTCAGTGGGTTAAGGATCTGGTGTTGTCATGAGCTCTGGTGTAGGTTGCAGATGCGGCTCATATCTGGCGTTGTTGTGGCTGTGGCTGTGGTGTAGGCTGGCGGCTACAGCTCCGACTGGACCCCTAGCCTGGGAACCTCCATATGCCACGGATGTAGCCCTAAAAAGACAAAAGACAAAAAAAAAAAGATGATATAAAACTATCTAAAAAAGTATGTTATAGATGTCTAGTAAATAGCATAATTTACCATATTAGGAACATATATACCAAATCTAAAATGTATTTAAGTATGCCTATATTTGTATAAATATATATATACACACACATATGTGTGTATAGGATATAAACATGATTTAGCATGATTATAGGTAAAGAAATTATAGGTGATTTTTTTTATTTATATTTTTTCTTCTTCCTCCTTAATGTTCTATGCTATGCAAACAGTGGTTTTATAATCAGTAGAAAATAAGCATTTTTTATTCCAAATAGTTATCATAACCAAAGTTAATTGTGTTTGAGCTGTGAAATAGGTCATTATTTAGGTAGCTGAGATCTGAATCTTTGAGTTCATCTTATCTTGAGTGCAAATGATAGCACTTGGCAATTGGCAAGGTCAGTTGGAGAAGCTTGATCCTGTAAACTATGGTTTAAAAACATGCAAAGTATGGAGTTCCCTGGTGGTTTCATGGTACAGAACTTGGTGTTGTCACTGGTGTGGCTTGGGTTAGTGCCGTGGCTCAGGTTCGATCCCTGGCCTGGGAACTTCTGTATGCTGTTGGTATAGGAAAAAAAAAGCTAAACGGTCAAAGAACTAAGTGGATACAGACTCTGTGTTGTGAGCCCGATCCTGGTCTTGAAGTAGGGGCTTCAATAAGCTGAATGATGACTCCCTCTCCAAAGATATTTTCCATGTCTTAATCCCTGGAACGTGTAAGTGACACTTTATCACCCCCCTCCAAAGACTTTGTAGATGTGATTACGTCATTTGAGATGGGGTTCTAAATGTAATCATATGTATCCTTGTAAGTGGGAGGTGGGGGGAGATTAGAAACCAAGAGAAGACCACAGAGTGACCACAGAGGCAAAGACTGGAGTGATATGAACACAAGCTAAGTGATCCTGGCAACCACCAGAAGCTGGCAGTGGAGAGGAATAGATGAGCCTCTGGAAGGAGCAGGGCCTAGCCAACACCTTTCTTTTGGCCCAGTGAACCTGAGTTCAGACTTCTGACCTCCAGAACTGCAAGAGAATAAAGTTCTGTTCCTTTAAGCTACTAGGTTTGTGATAATTTACTACAATATCCAGAGACATTGAATACGTGTTTGTAGTGACATGTGTGAAACATGGGCCCTGGCTACAAAGATTTCATAGACTGGGAGGGTAGTAAGGCATAAACAGAGAAAACTATATAATATGTTGCTAAAGGTGACTATCTACTCCTGTGAGGTCTGAGAAAGTCATTCTGGAGGAGAAGTGATTTTTGGACCTAGGTCTTGGAAAATTAGTACATGAAAGTGACAGGATTTGTAGACCAATTTTATGGGATGGGGGACTAGCCCTTTGAGGGAAACAATCTGTGATTTCAGTCCCATTTGAGTAGCACAGGGCTTAATTGGTGGCAGCAGTGGTTTAGGCACGATGAGGAGGCTACATAGCAGGAGATGTGTTTTGTCATTGCTGAACAACTAACTGTGTGACTTTAGGCAAGTCACTTTGATTTGTGCCTCAGTTTCCATGTATATAAAAATGTAAAGTTTGGACTAGATTTTGAAGGGTATCTTGCCATTCTAAATTTCCTTAAGTCTGTGTTTTAACAATACCATAGGAGTGAAAATTGAGAATCAATATATATGGACTAGTAAATTACAAGTACTTATAAGCCTGAGATAAGTATTCATAAAAATTCAAATTACGGATTTAAAATACAGAATATATTGCTATGAGAATGGATTTATGTGACTAACTCCATGTAAATACTTGCACACTTGTGCAACACTCAGACACTCACAAGACTACATTCATCACATAGTACTGTGTTTGCCAAATTTTCGACTATTAAAATTTTGATGCTAAATTCAAATAGACTCCTGGCCCACATTTAAATACTAGAACTATAGACACTGAATTGGGATCCAAGGGAGAGAAGATAAATGAGAGCCAAAAAGGTTAGCACTGGATGCAAAATGTTTTTTAGTCTTCTTGTCACAGTGATGGAGTGTAAGGTCCAGAAGCTGGAATGGTTTAATCAACCCAGCTTCCTAAAAAAAATTTGCTGTGATTCCTTGCTGAAACCTTAATAAGAAGGCTAAGACTATCCCCTAGGGTAGCAGGTGAGATGAAACAACCTTTGCTCATAACAGCACTACAGATCATTGGCAGGACTGACTCAATGACTTGGAGGATAAGGCAGGCAGAAAGAGATTCAGAGGGTACTATCCAGTTTCTCTTTTCTACCAATCCAAGGAGGAAGCAAGCTCACGGTCAGTTTTCTTCATGGCATTATGACCAGTCTTCTATCAGACCATCGATGACAGGAGTCTGAAGTCACACATAGGGGAAGACTTGCCCTAGGAAGTACTCCAAGAGGAGGCTCACTGTGTCAGGGGAAGGGAGAGTTGGGTGTTGTCCAGTATGAGCTATTGGGCAAGGTCAACAATGAGGATGATAGGCCAGGTGAGAAGCAGCTTGTTCAGAGAGAATTACACCTGCTTTCGTGTTGCTGAAACATAAACTGTGGAGCAGAGACATGAAAATTGAAGCCAGAGAGTCCACCAAGGGCCAGGCCACAGAGCCTTTTGTATTTCTAACCAAGAAGCTTGGAATTCAATCTGTAAGCCAATGGAGAACCTGCAAAAGTAATGACATTTGAGTCAGATGGACCAATAGCTGGAGGGATACACAGGGAGAGCGAAACCGTTTTGAATTTCACATGTAAATAGTGCTCAGCATTTTACAAAGCTTACTAAAGAATCAGTAGAACAGGAGTTTCTGCTGTGATGCAGTGGGTTAAGAATCTGACTGTAGCAGCTCTGGCGACTGTGGAGGCTTGGGTTTGATCCCCTGCCTAGACAGTGGGTTAAAGGATCTGGCATTGCCATAGCTCTGGCATAGATCACCGCTGTGGTTAAGATTCAGTCCTTGGCCTGGGAACTTCCATATGCCATGGGTGTGTCCATTAAAAAAATCGGTAGAGTTGATAAGGGAAATTATAAAATTACACATCAAGCAATTGTGTGAACTAAGGGTTAGAGCAATGGCTCTGACTTAAGGCAGGTAGTTGAGGGTAGATATAAGGGCCAGGATTTCTTCTGGTTAACAGAGTTGCCTGAAGACAGATTCTGTTTGTCTTAAAGGATCATATCCTGAATTAAGGTGAACTTTCCCAGTAGGACTGTTTAAAGTCTCTTTCCTTATCTCCTTGCCTTTGGTCTTTCTTCCCTTAATTGCACTCTGTGATATGATTTATCTGTCAAAGCACAACTGTGATCATGCCCTTGTTATAAAACCACCATTGACTCAAGACACCATTTAACCCCTGCCTAAAAATACAAATCTAGATTTTCCTGTCCTCAACTCTGTGGTTCCTAGCTAAGGTTCTCACATTATCTCTTTTTGTTCCTTATATATTATATCAAAACTAAACAATTCTTTGCTTCTCTTAACATCTAGAATGCTCTGACCATGGCTGTCCTGCAGTGTCCTTGTAATCTGTACATGTTCACCTTCTCTCATCTCCTAGGGTTTGGCTCAGGTGTTTGTTCCCTTGTGATGCTCTTCTTGATGCACCTTGTAAAATTCAAGCTGGATATCTTCTCTCCTTCCTCCGTCCTCTTCGTGGTATTTTGTCTTTGCCTGTCTTTATTTATTTTTATTTTTGGTTTTTGGGGCCGCACTCGCAGCATATGGAGGTTCCCAGGCTAGGGGTCTAACAGGAGCTGTAGCTGCCGGCCTTCGCCAAGCCACAGCAACGCAGGATCCGAGCCGCATCTGCAACCTACACCACAGCTCACGGCAACGCTGGATCCTTAACCCACCAAGTAAGGCCAGGGATTGATCACATATCCTCATGGATATTTTTCGGGTTCATTACCACTGACCACAACGGGAACTCTTGCCTGTCTTATAGTTCCTTGAGTTTTCTACCTTGTATTGTGTGTCATGGTCCCTTATGTAAGCTCATTGACAGGAGAGGGGATTGTATCTTTATCATTGTAAACTCTATTTTTTATGTGGTTGCCTCTTCCTGGAATCCTTCTCTTTCATCTGGAGAATCCCCGTACACCTTTTAAGGCTTTTTTCATTTATTGTGTCTCCAACATCTTTTCTGATTTCCTTTTTCTCACCATAGAAGGATTTTTCACCCACCCTTGGTGCCCTATAGCATTTTGTTCATTCCATTGCTACCCCCAAAATATGCGTTAATTAAATTATAGAGTTCAGCGCATACAAGCGTTATTCCCTTTTTTTTTTCATTTCCTTCAAGTCAAATTCTTTTTTGAGGGACTGGGTGGGGGAGTGCTGCACCCACAGCATACAAAAGTTTCTGAGCCAGGAATTGAACCAGAGCTAAAGCAGTGACAGCACTGAGTGCTGAGTTGGTAGGCCACCAGGAAACTCCTCAAGTCAAATTCTGACAATAAAGAATGACGGTATGGGAGTTCCCGTCATGGCACAGCAAAAACAAACCTGACTAGGAACCATGAGGTTGTGGGTTCAATCCCCGGCCTTGCTCAGTGGGTTAAGGATCCTGCGTTGCCGTGAGCTGTGATGTAGGTCGCAGACATGGCTCAGATCTGGTGTGGCTGTGGCGTCGGCCGGCAGCTGTAGCTCTGATTAGATCTCTAGCCTGGGAACCTCCAAATGCCATGGGTGTGGCCCTAATAAGCAAAAGAATGACGGTATGGAATCTGAAAGCGTGGGCTCTTTTCAGACTTGCAAAGATACCACAGTTGATGTCTTTTGTGAATGTGTGATCAAATTTATGAGCAATGCCACTATGCGGGCACATTACACCTTGTTTTTTGATGGTTATTACATATTTTTTTCTTCTGATTGGCCATCTAGAAGATATTGTACCTAGGATCAAGCATTGCTGGAACTAATCATCCTTCTTCCTTCATCAGTGCTCCTCAATGTCACAATTATTCTCTGAAACACAATGATTTCTAATACATATAGAGTGTTTCCAGTTCACTTTCACTTGACTGATCAAAATGTAGTTCTTTAGGAGTAATTTATTTCTCAGAATCTCCACAAGTGTTGTTTATTTGAAAACAAATAAACAAAAAAAAACTGTGTTCCAAACTAACTGAGGCAATTTGAATGAAAATAGGATTAAAGTAATTCTCATAAAGTATGTAGGCTTATTTTATCAAGAGGGATTTTTTAATGAGTATTTTATTCAAGTGCCGTATCTACATAGGTTAGTGTCAGACGTGGGGATGGTCTTGAGCCTCAATCTTCAGTTAGCATTAGAGACTCACTTTTCAGGCACAGTGTCAGGGCTGGAACCTGGGTGAAGTGAGTGAGGCATTTACCCAAGATGCAGAATTTAAAATGGTGCAGGAGTCGTATCTGTATTTAAAAGTTCAGTGTTTTTTAAAAACTGTATTTTCTAATTAATTTTAATTTTTTTAAATGTTGCATTAAAATATCGTGTATCTTGCCTGCTGAATTTTGAGTTATCTTCCTTTAATTTTGCATTTAAGGTGAGTCCTGGCCTTTCTTGGTTTGTAGGCTTATACTCTTTTATCTGCCTCACCCCTGGACCGTCAAAACAAGGTGACTAACTCACACACCAGCCTGCTGACATCTCTGCATTGTTTACCAAAGTCAGTGTATTCAATGCATGCTTTTACTCATGGGTATCTCTTGATGAGCTATGTCTTATCACGGGTCTCTGACTGCTGTATTAACTTTACTGTTACCCAAAGAGTTCAGATGGGTAGACTGCTTCAGTTCTTAAGTCCGGAGTGTGTCTCAGCAGGTAGCGGGAGCCAAGGGATTGTTATTTGTGAAAAATTTGTAATTCCTTAAGATGAAGGAGACTGACTCTAAGGAAGTCAAATAATTTTGGTATAGTCATCTGTAAGACATTTGTTTTGCTTAAAAGATTAATCCATTATAAGAAATATATTATCCATACCTACTTTTTGTCTTCTTGATTCACATGCATTCAGTGGTATTAGGTAAGGTGCCTTTTTAATCTCTAAAGACTGTGGCACACGATGGTAGGCCTTGTTAATGGTCTCTGTTCTACAGCACTGTCCCTAGCTTCTTAGGAAGGAAAATTAATATTAAGCACATGAATTCAAGGGCGTCTGTCCAAATTCTCAGGTGGATTTCCCCAGTGCCTTAAAAAAAAAATCTAATAATAGTTCACACCGTACAAGCTCCCACAGAACTTTCCACTCTGACTTATTAATCATCAGTGTCCTATGATTTTCCTTACACAGCTTATAACCTAACTCTAATATGCTTGAAAATATCATAGCAGCTTATGTTTAATCTTCAAGTACTTTTTTATTTGAATCAGATATGGATTGTAGTTTGCTTTTTGGGAACTTGAAGCATAACCAGAAATTTATATTTTTATATATAGCATTAATGTCAGCCAAAGGACTGCAAAGCAGAAAGGATTCTTGGAAATTATACTTTGCAGTGCTTTAATTTCACCAATGAGGAAACTGAGATCACAAAGGTGTTGCTTTTTTTTTTTTGGTCACACCCATGGCATGCAGAAGTTCCCAGGCCGGTGACTGAACCTGCACCATGGCAGTGACCCGAACCACAGCAGTGACACTAGATCCTTAACCCACTGAACCACCAGGGAACTCAAAGGTAATACTCTTATTGCAACCCATTTTTCCTCTCCTTAGATATACTTGTGTGCAGCATGTGGCTTTATATGATGAAAAAGATGTGTAGATATAAATATATATATTTATTTGTTTTTACTCATCAACCTGATGTAATTTTCTTTTCTATTAAAAAATAACAAATGTCCTCATGTGGTATTGGACCAAGTACTATATACAATTAATTAAACGGACAAGATTTCTTTAAGCTTTGTTCCTGCTGCTCTTGTAAATCACTTTTCATGTCTTCGGTAATGTTTTTCATTTCTTGTTTCACATATAATTATTTCTCCTAACAAATAATTAGGATTATTTCAATTTTAGACCAAAATATAGATATTGTAAAGGGGAAAAATGTGTCAGATAAAGCAAAATGGAAGTTCTTTTGGTTAGGCTTTGGGGAACATATATAGACATATTGAGTCAGAAACATTAGTTTGTTTTTTTTTGTTGTTGTTGTTGCTTTTTGGACCTCCCTGTGGCATATGGAGTTCCCAGGCCAGGGATCAGATCCAAGCTGCGTTTGCAAACTAAGCTGAAGCTGTGGCAACACTGGATCCTTAACCTACTGTGCCAGGCTGGGGATTGAACCTGCATCCCAGTGATCCCAAGGTGCTGCCAATCCTGTTGTGCCACAGTGGGAACTCCAAAAACCATTAGATTTTTTGAACTGTATTCTTATTCCATTTCTATCTGTTACACTGGGGAGCACTAAGATATAGGTGAAGTGGCTGGAATTGAGTCAGGCTATCATTCCAGAATCTGATATCTTCTAGCCTGAATTTATCCTGCTTAGGTCTTCATTATACAAACCCCCCATGCCTTTGGAAGGGGCTTGTAGAATATTTCTGTTGTTTATGGAGGATTATCCATTAGTTATGCTGAATGAAAAATAATTCATTTAATTCTGCTTACTCAGGTTTTGAGGTACCAGTTATATAATGGTGTACCTGGCTCTTAAGGGGTTTCATTCTTCTGGAATAAGAAACACTCCCTAATAGGGAAATTAAACCCTGAGTCTTGGTTTATGGAAGGTATATTGGCTGCTGTGCTAATAAGGAGATATAACTAAATGCTTCAAGTATCAGGCACCATGCGATTTCGTGGCCTGAAAGGATAGGAATAGAAGTGAGCTAACGTGAATGCACTTCTGGGAGCATTCATATAAACTATGGGGAGTATCCAAAATAGAATGCAAAGTGAAACTTGGTCATGCTTCCTCTAGACTGATAGGAAAATCTCTTTGAGTTGAAATTTGATTTTTTTTTTTTTTTTGGCTTTTTAGGGCCACACCCACAGCATATGGAGGTTCCCAGGCTAGGGGTCGAATTGGAGCTATAACTGTCGGCCTACACCACAGCCACAGCAACACCAGATCCTTAACGCACTGAGCGAGGCCAGGGATCAAACCCGCAACCTCATAGTTCATAGTCCGGATTCGTTTCCGCTGCACCACGATGGGGACTCCCTGAAATTTGATCTTTGCTTAGGACATATCTTTCAAACAAGTGTTATACTAACAGGCGAAACCACAGTAAACAAGGAAAATGATTAATGGTGGCTCGTATAGGTGTAGCATAAAGACACACGAAGTAACTAATATCATCCCATGAAATTCTTCTTTGTGGACAAACCATAACAGAGAGATATAAACAAAGGTGATAAAGTGCTTTTGTATGGTTCCCCTATGAACATACTTGAAATGTGAACTAGAACACAGTAGATGCATGTGGCAAATGTCTTCCAGGCGCTGAGTGTGTGAAAGCATCTGATGTGAGGATCTTTTCTGCTTTTTTTTCCTTTTAATATGCAATCGTTTGGTTAGTTTGTTGATGAGGCCTCTAGGGCATATTATTAACCACCTAATGCTCAGTTCCCTAGGAACTTAGTTGTCAGGAGGGTGAAAATGCAGTTATAAAAATCGAAGAAACTTGCCAAGATGAGATACTGGCAAAGGCATCTGACTCACTCCTACAAAATGTACCTCAGAAAATCCATGGAAGGGAGGGGAAACACTTATTTCAACCATAATTAATAAACTTCTTTTTTCCTCACAGCCACTGATAGAATTTTTCCTTGCAAGACATTTGGTTCTCTCTAAAATGACACATTTGGTCCACAGGACAGTTGGTGCAACCTAGAAGGTCTTTGATATTTGGTCATATTTGGTCCTGTCCAAAACATCAATGGGCACATTTGGTCCACACCAAAAGGTCCTTAATAATCAATCAAGTCCTATCCAAAACCTCATGGACAAGACCAAATGTCTGCTAACTGAATTTTGCAATATGATATACCCTCTCATGTATTGTAAGCTGATAGTTTAAATTATCTTTATGAGCTTATAAGACTGGTAAAAAGGTTTAATTCTTAATATAATGTAAAAATTTACAATAAAACTTATCATGGTTCTAAATGGGATTCAATGGAATCTAAATGCCCTTTATAGGGGTGCTCAATATGTAATAAAGGGGAGACCATTACTCGTGGGTAATGAAGGATTGTTTAGTAAATTATATTAGGAAAATAAGCTTTTTATATGTAGAAAAATAGAGCTGATTTCTTATCGGCCGCCATATATATTGTAGGACTCTGTGTGAAATAATGACCTAATGTGAAAGGTAATGCTACAAAGTTAATAGAAGAATTTATAGGTTAAGCTTATTATCTAGGCTTAGAGGAGGAATTTGCTGTGGACTGAATGTCGGTGTCTCCTCAAATCTGCTATGTTGAAGTCTAAGCCCCAAAGCGATGATATCTGGAGGTAGGTTCTTTGGAAGATGATTAGCTCATGAGGGTGGAGCCCTCATGAATGGAAATAGTGCCTTATAAAAAAAAAATGCAGAGATCTCTAGCTCTCTTTCTGCCGTGTGAGGCTACTCAGAGTCAGTAGTCTGTGACCCAGAAGAGGACCCTCGGCAGAATCTGTCCATGCTGGCACCCTGATCTCAGGCTTCCAGCCTCCAGAACTTTGAGAAACACATCTCTGTTGTTTATAAGCCTCTGGGTCTGTGGTATTTTGTTATAGCAGTCCAAACTAAGAGTTTGTAAACAAAACTCCAAAAGCACCAAACACAAGGCAAAAAACCTGATGAATTTAATTACGCTAAAATGAAGGATTTCTCTTTAACCAAGGATGCCATGGTCAGTATTAACAGGAACATGACAGAATGAGTCAATAATTACAATATCTAAAACAAAGATGGATATATAAATTATTCAAGGAACTCTTCTAAACCAACAAGAATATAAAACAGTAAACTTGATAGAAAGATTAGCAAAGGATGTGAATTTCCTTTCTACAGAAGTGGACACCCAAACACTAATAAGACTATGAAAAGAGAAATGAAAATTTAAAAACAATGATGTATTTTTCTTCTATTAGACTAATATTAGAGTGCAATCATACCAAGTATTTGTCGGAATGTGGGGGGAACCACCGTGTCCTGCTGGTGGGCATCTAGACTGGTGCAGCCATTCTGGAACGCAAACTCTGGCATTTAGTCAAAGTACAATGGAGATACAACTGATCAAAGACCCAGTAGTCTTGCTGAATATCCCAAAGAGAATTGCACACAGGTCCATGTGTGAACGTATACAAACAAAAGTGTTTGTTGCCATTTTTATTTTATTTTTTTCTGTGAGAGGGATTTGAATATAACCTTGTTCATTACAGTGGGTGTGGCAGAGAGACTGAATGGAGTGTCTGTCTACATAGAGCAAAATGCTGAATGAAAATAGTAATAAAGAGGATAAGATCTACTAACTCAATACGACTTACATAAATTTAAAAATACATGATGTTGGAGTTCCCATTGTGGCTCAGTGTGTTAAGAACCCGACTAGGATCCATGAGGTTGGGGGTTCAATTCCTGGCCTTGTTCAGTGGGTTAAGGACCAGCATTGCACAAGCTACAGCATAGGTCATGATGTGGCTTGAATCTCATGTTGCCGTGGTGTAGGCAAGCAGCTACTGCTCCAGTTCAACCCCTAAAAAGATAAAATTCAGCCCTAAAAAGACAAAAAAAAAAAAAACACCCCACGATGTACACAAAAGATACACAGTTTACAGACATATGAATAAAGGGATGTATGTTAAGCCCTTTACAGTGGTTATCTATGGTGGGCAGAGAATGGGAGGGCAAACTGGGGTTAGAGGAATTAATATATGTAAAACCAGGAGAGGCTTTACAGAGACTAATGGTTACAATGTGTCATGAATTGAAAATATGATTAATGCTACTCTTTTCATGTGAAATTTCACTAACAGGAATGTGGGGAAAGGCTTCCAGGAACTTGGGACCTGAGTCTTTCCCATACGTTCTCTTTCAATTGCGTTTCCCTGGTTGCCTGTGCTGCTGTGCCACTAGGGGGGCACTCAAGTCAGTGGCTCACTGAGGACACTCGTGTACTGTGTCTTTTTTTTTTTTTTTTTTGACCGTGCCCACAGCATGTGGAAGTTCCTGGGCCAGAGATCGAACCTGTGTCACAGCAGTGACAATGCTGAACACAACCACTAGGGCACCAGGGAATTCTTAGGTCTTTTAACGTGAGCATATACAGTTAGGTTTGCCATCTAATTTGAAAGAAAATTTAATTCTGAGGCTGCCGCCAGGTTTTTTAAGCTTCAGCTTTTTGGGGTGGAAAACACATAAATACTTATATTTATGGCAAAACCATAAATACCTAGGTTTGAGCACAGCTCTGCAATTTATATCAGTGTGACCATGGGAAAGGCACTTACCTTTCTGCATTCCATTTTTTTATCTATAATCTAGGGCTAATGATACCTATCTTGTGGAATTACGAAGCTCGGTGATAATGTTTATACAGGGTTTGGCCATCAAGGAACAGGGGGTGATACTGATATTACTGCTGTTGCTGCTGTTGTTAGCATAGATTATTCTCTATGACACAGAAATGTGCCAGCAGTAGACTGCCTGCTTTGAACATTTATCTTGAATTTCAAACAGTAATCAAAACATCAGCAAAAAAATATCTGAACTCAAGAAGAGGGAAGTTCCCCTTAATTCAACATAACATGATCTTACACTGCACCTACTATGACCTCAGCACAGTGCTAGCTCAGGGCTGGAGGAAGTGGGGAGGAGGGAAGTGACAGGAAACAGCCCTGGTCTGGCTCTGTCTTTGTCTCAGTCTAGGGGCACTGAAAGATATACTGGGTAATGACTGTAATGCAAAATAGACCAATTATATTTATGCCTCTTCTTTCTTTTGCTGTTCCTGTGATCTTCCCCCAAACAGTGCTTTGCCGCCAGTGATGGTAAGGCTTAGTAGTTTTCATTTGCATTTCTCTAATAGTTAGTGATGTTGAGCATTTTTTTCATTTGCCTACTGGCCATCTGTATGTTTTCTTTGGAGAAATGTCTGTTTAGGTCTTCTGTCTTTTAGGTCTTCTATTTTTTTCTGTGTTTTTTTAGGGCTGCACCTGTGGCATATGCAAATTCCCAGGCTAGGGGTGGAATCAGAGCTGCAGCCACCAGCCTATGCCACAACCACAGCAATGCCACATCCGAGCTGCATCTGTGACCTACACCACAGCTCACAGCAGCGCTGGATCCTTAACCCACTGAGCAAGGCCAGGGATCCAACCCACATCCTTGTGGATACTAATCAGGTTCGTTATCAGTGAGTCGCAATGGGAACTCCTCTGCTCATTTTTTGATTAGATTGTTTAGGTTTTTTTGTTGAGTTGTATGAGTTGTTTGTATATTTTGGAGTTTAAGCCCTTGTTGGTTGCATTGTTTGCAACTATTTCCTCCCTTTCCGTAGGTTGTTCTTTTTTTCTTTTTTTTTTTTACTTCTTAAGGTTTCCTTTGCTAGGCGAAAGCTTATAAGTTTGTTTATGTCCCATTTGTTTATTTTTATTTTTATTTCTATTGCCTTGGGTACAATGTGTATTCGATCCATTCCTTTCTACCTTCTTTGAGCCTTTACTCCATTAAGAATGTTTTCTTTCTCTTTTGTACTTTTCATTTTTCTCCATTAACAACTACTTCGTCATCAGGTATGGTCAAACATTTCCTTTCCCAAGTAGGAAAGATATCTTGCCCTATATGTATCCTCATATCTGTCCTTTATTCTTCAAATAGCCTAAGCTTCTTGAAATACATAAGGTTGTCAACCTAATCTCATCCTGTTTTCTCAGCTTTTGTCTCTCTTTTCTCCTCAAATCTTTACAAACTAGTTTCTTTCCCTAGCCATCTCCTAAGACCATTATCTGTAAGGTTAGTCTCTTTACCTCATAAGTATGGTCTATTGCATCATACAATGTGATTCATTATTGCTCTTAAGACCTGTCCATGTAGATGATACAGTAATAGGTTGATAGGGCCTAAACATTGAATTCTTTTTTTTTTTTTTTTTTGCTTTTTAGGGCAACACCCGCAGCATTTGAAGGTTCCCAGGCTAGGGGTGAAATCAGAGCTACAGCTGCCGGCCTACACCACAGCCATAGCAATGCAGATCTGCGCCACATCTGCAGCTTACACCACAGCTAATGGCAATGCCAGATCCTTAACCCACTGGGCGAGGCCAGGGATCGAACCCGCAACCACATGGTTCCTAGTTGGATTTGTTTCTGTTGCGCCACAACAAGAACTCCAACATTGCATTCTTTTAGTGTCTCTTACTTTGGTGCCCTAATTCAACAAGAAGTTTTCCAAGTGAGATAAGCCCTCTGACTAGGCAGAATCAAGATAATAAAGAGTCTTGCAAAGGAAAGATTCTCATTGCTTAAAGTTATCAAGCAGTTTAAGTGACCTTGAGCAAGTCATGTTTCCTCTCTGAATTTTGATGTCCTTCACAGGGAAACCCGGGCTACCTCACAGGGTTACTATAAGGATTAAATGACAGAATATGTGTGAAAACATTCTGTAACCTGTTAAGTATGGCATACAGTTGTGCTTGGAATCCTGGCCTGTGTGGCCTAACGCAGTGCCCATCAACGGTTTGAGTAGTTATCTAAACTTGTATGATGAACTGCGGTAATGGCACCTTGCATGGTTAACTGAGGGTACTCCTGAGCAAAAACACATGGAAATGAAAGAAAGACACAGGTATAAACAAGCTTAACCCAGTGGTTTAGGCTTCATTGTTAGAGGAGAGGAGTTGTTTTAAGGAGAGTTTAAAAGCTGTTAGTATTTCCCTGGTCCAGTTCCCTTTGAGTTGATGTCAGAGTCCTGAGTAGAGAGAGGACTGTAGATAAACACAGAGGGCTCTTTCACTCTTCAGATGTGTGTCCTCTCTCACGGAATGTAACACAAAGGGACACTGAGCATTCTCTCCCATTCACCACAGACAATTTTGATTATTTAAGGGCTTAGTGCACCAGTGGCAAAGCCCAGCAGGAGGGTTGAGAGTGTTTGTGAGAGACTGTTGCCTGGCACAAGAACTCTTCATCTTAATGAGATCTCCCATTTTCTCATGAACAAGGCCAGCAGGGTAGAGTGACAGGACCTGTTGGCAGCAATGCAGTGAAGAAGGCAACAGCTAAGAGCAAATGCTGGTGGGATACGTCGCTGCCTTGGACTTGTTTGTGAGAAAATGTGAGAGCCCTTTTAGGAATTCCCAGATACACTTGAAAGTATGAGGATCAGAGCCAGAGGCTGAGGGCCTTCTGTACTATGTGGGTAGGGTAAGAAGACAAGAAATTTTCGGGGGGGAGGTCATTATTAATCTAACTTGGCTGGTCTTGACAGTCTATTGAGGTCTGGAGAAAATTGAATTACAGATGTATGCTACTATTTTATTATTAGTGTGTCCATTTATATTTCTGTAGATATATTTTCATTTTCTTGCAGACACTGAGGAGCATCGTTGACATCATAAGCTATAATAATGCCACCCTTTCGAATTATGCAGCCCTGGAGTTAGCCTCTTTTCATTTTGGTTGGTGATTGGATTTTTCTCTACTCCCTTGTGGCCACCTAGACTTTAGCTTCTTTTGGACAGGAACTATAATCATGAATATTTTATGTAAAATTCAAGCATCTCCACCACTTCTTGGGAGAAGTGTATTTAAAATTATGCAATAAACATGCAGCCGACACAGTGACATTCGTATCTTGAATGACCCCTAACCTCCCAAGGTTTAGGAGGTCAATAAGTGACAGTTGGGGTACCTAGCTCCTTGTTCTCCAGAACTGTAGCACAAGGACAGTTTGAGAAGACAGTTCAGGGTGATATATTAGGGTCTATGTGGAGTCTTCACCCTGTGTTCAAGGAAATCAAGTGAACATGATGTAGTCACTTCTTTTTTAATATTTAGATTTATCCATAGTAAAGACACCATCATCAACTTGAGTTGAAATAGCATTGAATGCAGTTCCCTAGCTGTGAACACTATGTGGTCTTCCTTCTAATTCATACTATAACCAAATAATTGGTATGACAGAACACTTGAGATTGCAAGTTAATAAAATTCAAATAAATCCAGGATATATTTCAAGAAGCAAGTCAGTCTTACACAGAAATTAAGTAGTGGTGCAGAAATTGATCTTATAAATGACTTTCATAGCAATATTGTGAAGTCATAAGGCAGGCCACTTTCTGGCAACTAAAATGAAAAAATAAAAACAACTAGCTATTGCATAGTGATTCTTTTTGAATAAGGTACTGCTGATAACATAACTTGAAACTGTGTTTCAGCTTAAAAAAAATCTTCTGTTGTGGCAGCATCTGAGAAAATGGGCATTTGCCTAAACTTGCATGTAACCAAACTTGACAAAAATTGTTAAAAATTAATTTACAAGTAAATTTAAAACTTTAAATAAATATTTCAAAAAACCATCTGGGTTTATTTGTGAGGAAAAATTTTAAACAGGGACATTTCAATTACATGTTGGAATGGTTCTGAAAAAATATATAACACTTTCAATAGCTTATTACCCTAAAATTACTAAAGAAATCTAAGTGCTATCTTTTCATCACTTACTGAGTATGTACAGCATTCCTTTGTCAAGTCTTTCTACAATAATATTTCTTGCAATATCTGAGTACCATAGTTAGCTAATTTTCATTAATAAAACATGAGCCAAATGGAAATTTTACCAGACATAATAGAACTTTTTTTCTGTTTTGCATATTTTCTTAAAGAATGTCATTATTCTTAATTTAATATTTCAGAATCTACTCAGGATATGTGATGGTAATATTAAAACAGCAGATCATTTATTGCTAATTACCTTTACTAGTTGGCAACTTTATTGAGTTTCCAAGTACTTAAGTCAGTCATTCTAATTCCCTGATATATAGCAGTAAGTTTAGAATTTAACATTAGGGGGATTCTGTTCTTTGTGTAACCCATGTGGTCAGTTTCTGCCACATCCGTTGTCTTCAGAATGATTTATGAAAATCAACAAAAATCTGCTTTCTGATTCAGTACTTTCCAGAATTTTTCCCTTGTCCAATGAGAAGATAGGTGTTTTCAATACCTCTTCTGTAATTTACTAAATGACAACTTTTCTGGGACACAAGTTTTAATTCTGTAAGTTGGGACTGATAATAGCTGCCTAACTTAAGAGTGTTTTCAGGGGTCTCATAATGCAGGTGCAAGTACTTGTTAAACTATTAAAGTGCAGTAAAGCTTTGAATTTACAATATCATTGTTATTATTAATATATTGGGCAATCAGTGAAGTTCACAGATCATTTTCATATAGAGCATCTTATTTTTTTAAGCTTTACTAAATCTAATAGCAGCCGCATCAGTGGTATTTTATGAGCTGTTTCTTTGCAACTTCAAAGAAGCCGTTTTACTCTTTTGTCTTTTAACCAAATTGGTAGAAAAATCTATTTATGGAAGATGTCAAAAACTAAGTATTTCTCACTCTTCTCAGAACAGTGACCTTCAAACACAAACCTTCATCAAACTCTTTTTTCCCTTCTTCCTTTGCCAAGTGCCAACTGAAGAGTGATTTACACATTGTCCTTTATTGACTAAGCCAATGTCACAGATCAGTCCATTTCTTGTGAAGAGGTGAATTTCATAGGCAGAATAACCTTGTGCTTAAAGCAGAAATAAACATGGTTCTGAAACCAAAACTCATAAGAATAACTATTGTTGAGAAAGAGAAAGAAGAGGGGAGCTATCACTGTTTTAATTTTCAAGACCTTGTGTCTTTGTCAAGAATATTTTTGTATTTATAAAATTTTATATAAATGGTATTATGTCATGGGTAACATTGTTTCTGATGTTTTCACTCAGTGCTATTTTTCTAATATCTACCCTGATGACCACAAGGAAACCTAGTTTATCGCTTCTGCTGCTGCAGAGTATTCCATGGTACTCACCCACATTTTCTTTATCCACTCTTTTGGTAATGGGTACTAACTTCCAGGACCACAAACAACTCTGTGGTGAATATCCTTGTATATACCATTTTATGGTCCTGCAATGTGAGTTTCTTTAGAGTAATATTCTAGTAATGGGAATTGCTGGATCATATAGTATGTACATACTTAATTTCGCTAAGTCCTGCCAGACTGCTTTCCAAAATCGCTCTACTAGACAGTGCTGTATGTGATGATGTACATGAGAGTACATGGCTCCCACCACCATTTGCTATTAGATTTTCACAGTTATGACAATAGTATGGCAAACAAGTGTTAGCTCACTGTTTAGTTTGCATTTCTTTGATTGCTAGTGTTATATATTCAGGTTTCCAGTTCTGTCACTTGACTTTATATTTTTGCCCATTTTTCCCGTCAGTAGTTCTCATTTTCTTTTGCCGGTCATTTGAGTAACTTGTGCAGTCTAGGTATTAATCTTTATCAGATTTCAACATTGAACATTTGATTTCCTGATCTACCTATTTGTTGACTTGGTGTGTTTTTTGCTGAACAGGAATCTTTGTTTTGAGCCATTATTTCAAACAAATACCTTACTTGGAGATATTCAATACATATAAAATAATCTGTTATGCTTATGTAAACCATGAAACATGATGAAAAATGTACCAACATGAATCCATTGCCAGTTTAAGAACAAGAAATTACCAATAGTGTTTAATGTATCTTTGTCCTCCACCCCAATTCTGCCCCACAGTAACCCCCACCTGTGGCCATAGCGTGCAACAGCTTGATGTTGATCTCAGTTCCCAGACCAGGGATTGAATCCAGGCCACAGTAGTTAAAGTGCCAAATGCTAACCACTTAGGCTACCAGTGAACTTCTGATAACTGTTATTGAACTTTTTTTGTATTATCTTCCATGCTCAATTTAACGAGTTTTGTATACATCCCTAAATGATATACTGTTTTTTTCCCCTGTTTTAAAACATAATACAGTTATCTCAATTTGTATGTATTCTTCTGACTTTGTTTTTTCACGTGTCCTCATATTTCTAAGATTCATCTACTCCAGTGTATGAAGCTACAGCTCATTCATTTTCACCTCTGTATGCTATTTTATTCTGAAAATTCACCACAATTTATTTATGTATTCTCTTCTCAATGGATATTTAATTACTTCTATTTTTTTTATTGTTATTGTTACTGTGGGAGGAACGTAAGGGATAATGTGCAATGCTCCTATGAACATACAGCTGTTCCTCCATTATCTTTGTGTTCTGCATTTGCAAATTCAACCAATTGTAGATAGAAAATATTTGGAAAAAAAAATTCAGAAAGTTCCCAAAAGCAAAACTTGACTTTGCCACATACCAGCAACTATTTACATATTATTTACATTGTATTTACAGCTACTTACACACCATTTACATTGTATTAGGTATTCTAAGTAATCTAGAGATGACAAAGTATATGGGAGGATGTGCATAGGTTATATGCAACTACTGCACCATTTTATGTGATGGACTTGTGAATACTGAGGGATGACTGTACCTTCTGTTTTACTTGTGCAAGACTTTCTCTGGGCTATATCTTATGTGCAAAATGATTGGATTGTTGAGTATGAGCCAATATAATTTTAAAGATAATGCCAGGGTGCCTTTCAGTGTGATTATACCAGTTTATTGCACCAGTGGTATATGAGAGATGATTTACAACTCTCCTTAGAACTTGGAACTGTTTGACTTAACTTTTTCTCAGTCTAGTGAATAGAAAATTCTATCGTGTTGTGATTTTATACTTGCATGTCCTAATTATGTTCGGTGTAATTGAATATGTCACAAGCACTTCCGATGTTTTCTTACATTCACATTTTTGTTCATTTTTAACATGGTTGCTATTTTTTATGAATTTTTAGGACCTTAAAAAAGTGTTCTGGAAATTAACTTTTTGCCAGTTATATATATAGCAAGTATATTACCCCAAAACGTGATTTCTCCTTTCAGTTATTTGATGGTTTAATTTGGAAAAGACACATTCTTAATTTAATTTTGTTTTGTCTTTTCAAGGCCACACCCGCAGCATATGGAGGTTCCCAGACTAGGGGTCTAATTGGAACTGTTGCTGCCGGCCTATGCCATAGCCACAGCAATGCCAGATCCGAACCATGTCTGCGACTTACACCACAGCTCATAGCAACACTGGATCCTTGACCCACTGATCAAGGCCAGGGATCGAACCTATGCCTCATGGTTCCTAGTCAGATTTGTTTCTGCTGCGCCATGATGGGAACTCCCTACGTTCTTAATTTTAATGTAATTTAACTTAGCAGACTTTTCCTTTATGAATATTGTTTTTTTTTTTTTTGGTCTGGTTTTAGAAAAAAAAAATTCCTTGCCCCTGGTATATAACTAATTAGATTTAACTCAGAGATATTTAGAAGTTTACATTTGTATTTAGGTATTTCATATATCTTACATATGTGTTTGAGGTAGAGATTCACTTACATTTCTTCCATATGGATAAACAGTTATTTTAGCAAACCTAATTATATTTAGTTTTGTTCTTTTCCCACTGATCTGCAATTTCATCTTCATCATCTATCAAGTATTTATATATCTTTGGGTCTATGTATGGACTTGGTCTTTTATGTTTTAGTTAAATATTATCACTGTACCAATATCACTCATTCACTTACTCATTCCTTCAGCAAAACTTGAGCACTTTTCTAGATTGTTAGAATCTATCAATGAACAAAAGAGAAAAATATCTGCCCTTTGAGAGTTTATAGTCTAATGGGGGGAAACATTAATAAAGTTATCAATAATTGAAATATGTAAAATATTGAATGTTGAGATGTATGAAAGAAAATAAGGCAGAGATGGGGGACAGGGCAGACCAGGTGGGTTGAGAATTGCTGCTTAAATAAGATAGAACAGGGAAGGCCTCGGTGATCTGAGTAGAGGCCTGATGGAGATGACAAGGCGAAACACACAGATATCTGAAGATAGAACAGACCAGGCAGATGAAACAGCAAGGAAAAAGTTCAAAGGGGACAGCCATACAAGGAGGCCAGTATACTGGGAATGAATGAGCAAAGGGGAGTCAAAGTCAGAGAGATCACAGCTGGCAACAACAATTTAGGTTTTTTTTTTTTTTTTTTTTCTGGCTGTACCCGTGGCATGTGGAATTTCCAGGGACAGGGAATGAACCTTTGCCTTAGCAGTGACCCAACCTGCTATAGTGACAATGCTGGATCCTTAATCCACTACACCACAAAGGAACTCCAAGAATAATTACTATACCACACTGTTTTAATTACTAAAGTTTTATGAAAAAATCTTGGTATTTTGTAGGTCATATCTACCTCTTCTCCTGTAAGTGTATCTTGGCAGCTTAACTCTGCTTGTATCTATCGCTGTTTTTCTAATAAAATTTAGAATCCACTTACCAAGTTCCTAGAAAAGCTGGTAGAAATTTGACTAACATTATATTGAAACTGTATTTCAATTTGGAAAATTTGTTACTGTTTTATCTTTCTGATAGTTTCTTTAGGTAGAAAACTTGGTACCCCTTTCATTTGCTTAGTTCTTCTTTTGTATATACTTAAATGTCTTACTCTTTTTTTGCATGAAAGTCTTGCACATACATTGCTCATGTAAAAACCCATACACAAGGCCTATTACCACTTGCCTCATCCCCCTTTCTACACTGTTGTCACAGTACTGCTCTCCTTCATGGGTCCTGGAACACATTAAGTGTACTTCTACCCTGGGATGTTGGTCCTTGCTGTCTCCTCTTCTCCCCAAAGTGAATGTGACAAGTTCTTTCTTCTCTAGTCCATTTTGGGGAAGCAAGCACTTGCTGAGAGAACAGGGAGTCTGAAAATGCAGATTTCCACTACTGCTGATTGGCTGATCCAAAGTCGTAGGTAATCACTAATCTCTGCCCAGGACTTTCTTCACTAAGGTTAGAGTGTTGGGTCACCTAGTAAAGGATAAGTTAACATTAGTTGAGGATGTTATCGTGTTGGTATTCAAGGGGACAGATGCTTAAGGCGAAAGACTGCTACTTGTTATTTAAATTCTATTTCATTTAGGGGTTGTTTGGAAACTTCACCCTTCAACATAGTGTTTTGTTTATATATAAATTCACTGGTGTAACACCTATTTGTAATACTGATTACTGAGATGTGAAAAAATTCCTTATTATAAGTGGTAGTCTAAGAATAAAGGATCTGAAGTAGAGTAATCCCCACTAGATGTAGAAAGTGAAATCTGTAGTATTCTTTGGCAAATATTAATATCAAAATAGATTCTTCTGAGCACGGGCACCTTAGGTTGTAATGAGCAGTGTTCACTGTGAAAACATCTCAGGCGAAAATGCCTGGGGCTTGAATCTTGGTATTTAGAGCAGGAAGCATAATTGTTAAATGAGGGCAATAAATATGACTATTGATAACGTTATTACCTTTTGGTGAATGCCTACTGTGTGCAAGTATGGTGCTTGGAATTCACAAGCACTGTCTCATGTTGTCATCAAACAAGTCCAGAAAGTGAGTACCACTTGGTATTACCATATTAAAAAAGTAACCTTTTATTTTAAAAAGTATTTATTTAAAAAAAATTTTTAACTTATTTTGCTTTGCGGTGTGGGGCGGCATATGGAAATTCCTGGGCCAGGGATGGGATCCAGGCCGCATCTGTGACCTATGTCAGAGCTAGGCAACACCAAATCCTTAACCCACTGTGCCGGGCCAGGGATCTAATTGGCAACACCACAGAGACAAGCCGTATCATAACCCACTGCACCACAGCGGGAACTCCTAAATAAGGAACTCAAAGCTCAGAGAGTGGAAGTGACACATCTGTGATCATAATCACATGACAGGAAGCGGTGTAGCTGAGAAACTAGGCACTTTTGTCTACATCATGTTGCAGGCTACACTGAGGCCTGAGGAAACTGAGAATATTTGTAACTATTAAAAAAAAAGGTTATAAAATCACAGTTTCACATCTAAAAGCCCACGTTCTTCCCTGTAGGGCTTACCATCCATTTAGTCCACTGAGGGCTATGTGGAGAAGTTAAATGATTTTTCACTGCTATTGCTCGTTACAGTTTCAGAGGTGTTTTTTTCATATATTTGTCTAATTGGATTATTATTATTATGGCAAGTAAAAGTTGCATTTTCCATTTGGATGAAGTGAGGCTCAGAGAGGTTCATTTCTTCACTGAAAATCATTTAGAAGCCAGGGCTCAAACTCAGATCTGGCTCTGAAAGGTATATGTTCCTGCCGTCTAGTGCTCACTTTTTCTTTCTCCTCTAATATACACACCATGGTTTCTATATAAAATATATATGAAAGGTTTTTAATCTTAATCTGAGTTATTTAAATGGCTAAATCATTTAAAATATTAAATTGATTTCTATATGTAAAATTAATTGCTATTTACCTTTTAAAATTTTTATTTATTTATTTATTTATTTGGCCGAACCCATGATGACATGCAGAAGTTTCCAGGCAAGGGATCAAACATGTGTCACAGGAGTGACCTGAGCCACAGAAGTGACAATGCTGGGTCCTTAACCTGCTCCGCCACCAGGCAAGTCACTGTTTGCCTTTTTAAACTAAAACTCTGTGTGTGTCTGTGTGTGTGTATTTGCCAAAAGTTCTTTAAACAAAGGAAAAGCGTGTAGTTTCCGGTTTAACCCTGTTAAGTTAAAGCAGCGGAGGTAGGAGGAGGAGGAGGCATTAGAGTGAAAATACAGCATACCATCTCTTTACCAGTCTGAAACACATTCCTTGTTTTTAAAGTGTAGTTATGCTAAAACAGTTGTAAATTCTGAACATATGGCACACGTTAAAGATAATACATATTTGATGGTTAAAATGGTGCATTTTATTATTCCATTGTGATTTCTATTTTATTATTTATTGTGTGTAGTTAGCAAAATGTTATTATCTGATCTCTAGGCAATTGCTCTTTGCTTTAAGGAGATGAGGTTGCTTTTTGCCATATTCATACATCTTTGGAATAGCTATTTCATACTCGTTTAATCTTGACATCTAGATCACAGTATGTATAATGTAGTGTAATATCATTAGAAGCTCTAGAAATAAATGAATTCTAAGAATATGGAAATATAAACCAAATAAAAGATTAACAGGCAAGAGACCATACTAGTGGCAGATTTCAATGACATATTACTTTTATCATACTTTCCCCCATATTTCATGTTATAAAAAGATGTTACCATTTCTTGAATTCCTGTTTTTCACTGCAATAGACACAGCAAACATTATGTCTAATCACAGTTAATGTCTCCTTTTAGATTTGATTGTTTTATACCTAATTCATCATCTTATCTTGCCTGTCACTGCTCTCTGTTCACTTCAGATTGCAGATGTAGAAAGTATGAATTCTGCAGTGTTCTCTGATACATATTAATAGCAAAACTAATTCGTTTAAGCAGATTCACCTTAGGTTATTGCTGTGCAGTATTCATTATGAAAAACTATCTTATTAAAATGATAGTAACAGCAAATTATTCTTTGATTGTGTTATATTATGACTAATTAAAATCCAAAACATAACTTTGACCTCAGTATGGTTTAATGTTCTCCTGCTATTTCCCTGGACATACGACCATTTTCTCTAATGTAATTTTCTATGTTGGGAAAAAAGACTAATATATTTTTTCTTGTGGATATATATGTTCCAAGATAGAACTAACTTTACATTTTTAGAAATAATTCAAATACAATGTATAAGCAAAGTTTAATTAAATATATAACTATACATCCAAGCCAAAATGCTTTTCTTTTTCTTTTTTTTATAAATGGCTACACCCATGGCATATGGAAGTTCCTAGGCTAGGGATTGAATCCAAGCCACAGGTGCAACAATGCTGGATCACTTATCCTATTGCACTGGGCTGGGGACTGAACCCGCACCTCTGCAGCAACCTGAGCCACAACAGTTAGATTCTTAACCTGCTCCACCACAACATGAACTCCCCCAAATGCTTTTCTTATCAAAAGGATGTGCATTCTCAGTGACCATGCTAGTTTTCAGAGGTATAATCAAATGTGTGTGTGTGTGTGTGTGTGTGCTTAAGAATTAAGATTACCTGGAGTTCAGTTCTAGGCCTCCTTTTTGTCATCTGCAGTATAACCAGATTTGACCAACCTGCTTAGTCCCACCACTTGTCCCTCTCTCCCACGGAGTTCGCACTAGCCCCACTTCCTCCTCCATATATTAAAAAAAACCAAAAAACAAAAAAAAACAAAGCCTTTCTCTTTTTTGTGACATTTGCAGATCCTGAGATGGCGTATTCTCCCTATTGTAATGGACTTTTCTTTTCTTTTTTTTTTCCTTAGTGGACTTTATTTCAATTATAGGTATACATAATCATCACAAGTCAATTTTATAGATTTTGTATCACAAACCCACAGTGCATCCCCCCACCCCCCCAGATTGTCTTATTTGAAAAACTAAGGTTTTCCAAAGTCTGTGAGTCATTCTCTGTTCTGCAAAGAAGTTCATTGTGTCTTTTTAGTTTCCAGATGTAAGCGGTAGCATTGGGTGTTGCTGTCTAATTGTCTGACTGGTTTCACTTCGCATGACAATTCCTAGGTCCATCCATGTTGCTATAAATGTTGGTCATTCGTTGCTTTTAATGGCTGAGTAATATTCCATTGTGTGTATGTACCATTCTTCCCTATCCACTCCTCTGTCGATGGGCATTTAGGTTGTTTCCATGACCTGGCTATTGCATAGAGTGCTGCAATGAACACTGGAGTACAGGTGTCTTTTCGAGTCATGGTTTCCTCTGGATAGATGCCCAGGAGTGGGACTGCTGGATCAAATGGTAATTCTATTTTGAGTTTTCTGAGGAATCTCCATACTGTTTTCCACAGTGGTTGCACCAATTTGC
>PVHT020000018.1:195148-212253 GCA_004024745.2 Catagonus wagneri | reverse complement strand
CCCCCCACCCCCCCAGATTGTCTTATTTGAAAAACCAAGGTTTTCCAAAGTCTGTGAGTCATTGTCTGTTCTGTAAGAAGGTTCATTGTGTCTTTTAGTTTCCACATGTAAGCGGTATCATTGGGTGTTGCTGTCTAATTGTCTGACTGGTTTCACTTTGCATGATAATTTCTAAGTCCATCCATGTTGCTATAAATGTAGTGATCATTTATTTAAATTCTATTTTAATGACAAGTAATACAGCTTTTTTAGGGGAGGGAACAGAGTTGGTTTTTTTTGCTGTGTGCACTAAATTAAACAAATGGTTTTGGATTATGAACGAAGGACAAATGTCCCTTCTAGGAAATGCAGTAATCTTGTGATTTTTGAAATGTGAAACAGCTTATTAAATTTTTATATAAGCTATTTTCAAAGAATATTACATATTCTGTTTTTAGAAGCTTTATATCATGAATGAATAAAAGTGAATCACTAGGGTTTAGGAATGAGATGTGCACTTGAACAAGTGAATAAAAGAGAATTTTTTTCCCTAGGCAAGTGTATATTCATGGTGCCATCTAAACTAGGAATTTACAGATGGAAAAAAAAATACCTCAGCATGATTCAGTAAACCGTTTTACAATGCAGATTTTTCTCCATGGAAATTTCAGTTCCTTTAGAGGAAAAGAAGGGTACCTTGTGAAGATATATATATATATTTATATATATCTTAAAATATATATATATATATATATATTTTTCCTTGCAGAGAATAGAACATTCAATGTGTAGTTATAAGATCTAGCAGGAACTGTTACTTCTAGCCAGTAGGCTGGTACTTGGCATTGTTTAGAGACTTGCATCTGAGAGTTGACTTAGCAAGTTAAATTCATTTTTTCCCACCAAGTGCTTGCTTTTCCCATATAATTTTTTCCCCCTTTAAGCATTTAAAAATAGTTATTGTCAGTACATGGTGTGTTTTAAAAATGAATCAATATTCTCATCACTTGTCTTGGTTTCTAACCTCTACTTCAAAGTGTGTGATTAAATGATTTCAACATATTCACAAGGAGTTTTTAGGGGGCAGAATTCACCACCCCAAAATATGTCTCTTTGGGATAGTAATTATTTTAACCTGGTTATCTTCTAAGAAACAACAGATGAGAGAAAAACTCTGAAAACCAACTAGAAGTTATCCTTTTGTAAGAAACATTTAAACTTATAAGGAAAATCTCCATTTGTAAGGGTGTCTTCCCGTCTGTACCAGTAAACTGAATTTTGGCACTTGCCATCATCCTCTACATGGAGTAAAACGTGAGCCACTGCAGCTACAAACCTGCAGCACCCCCTGGGTGGAGCAGGGTGGAAACCAGGAGTGATGCACTCTGTGCTCTGGAAAAACTGGAAGAACAGGCCTTCAGATAGTCAGGTTTTTTTTTTTGCCTTATCTAGGGCCACACTCACCGCATATGGAGGTTCCCAGGCTAGGGGTCTAACAGGAGCTGTAGCTGCCGGCCTTCACCACAGCCACAGCAACGCGGGAGGGATCCAAGCCGTATCTGCAACCTACACCACAGCTCACGGCAACACCGGATCCTTAACCCACTGAGCAAGGCCAGGGATCGAACCCGCAACCTCATGGTTCCTAGTCGGATTCGTTAACCACTGAGCCACGACAGGAACTCCAGTCAGGTATTTTTAAGAGAAGATTTTATGTGCCCAATTCTTGCATCTCTTCATAGTTAGAAAAACACTGAAATTCTTCTTGGTGATGTCTGCTTCTTGTGACTGGTAGTAACCTTCAGGAGATCAGCAACAGACTTTTGTAAAATGTGTGCATGGCCGCATGCACCTCCCCCTCACCTTTATCATATCCTGATATTTCCCCCTTTCCTCCTTGGGTGGCATTTCAGCCAAGTCTGTAGTTAAGGATAAAGAATGTCTCCAAGAGTGAGAACCAGTGAGTCCTGCAGGCTGTGAAAACTCAGGATACTGGCCCTGATAGCAGAGGTGCATATCGAAGGAATGATTTCAGTGAGCCCAGACCTCTTTTGCTCCTGCTCCCTGCCCTTTGTTGCGAAAACTTCTGTATATCCTAGCTCCTCCCTCACTGCCTTGGAGTGGTTTCTCAGGGCTACTTGAGATGCTGTCTCCTGGGCTTAGGTCCTAACTTTGCCCCAAATAAAACTTAACTCTCAACTTTCAGGTTGTATTTTTTTTTTTTTTTAAGTCAACGTACCTACAAGAGAATGACTAAATCTCTGGAAATGTATCCAAGGAGAAGGTCTGGACTTAAATCCGCACAACAGCCTTACCCTTATTATGCAAGGGTCCTGGTCACCTTCCATAACTGCCCCCCAACATCTTTCTTTTGTCTTTAGCTAAAGGTGATATTTAAGGTGGTAACTTGGGCCATTTGGGCAAGTTACTTAGTTTTCCTGGGTCTCTCCCATGTATACATGTTATTAAACTTTGATTTTCTTATTAGCTTGTCTCATGTCAATTTAATCCTTTGACCCAACCAGAAGAGCCTGGAATATAGAGGAAATTTTTTTTTCCATTAAATCTTTCAAGGTGTTAGTACTGTAAGAAATATACATGAAATTAAAGAAAATGCTTAGCCTCTGAATATCTTATGAATAATTATTTTAAAGTAATAATTCCCAAATGGATTACATGTTTCTAAATTATTATATTTAATAAGTTATTTTTATTTGTACATTTTATCTCATTATAATTAACTTCTAGATCTATGTTTACTTACCTGTTGGTTCCTGTTAGTTTCATTTTTAGCATTCAGTCTTTTGCCTTACCAGAGAATGTTTGAATCAATATGCCCATAAATTATGGTAGGGGTTTCACAAACTACAGAATGCAAAGAGAGCAAATTATCCTTCAAATTGGACAATCCAAGGATTATTTCAAACATGTTTCCCTTGTAAATGGCAATGCAATAATGTGGCAATTAGAATTGAACCATATAAATGTGTACTCTAGTTTTGAACCCTAGAAAGGTGACAGTGTAATGAGATTTGACAGCATGTAGAAAGGTGAAAACTCATTAACAAGCTAGGATCTGCATTAAAAAAATTGATTAGCATTTTTGTATTATGTAAGAAGATTTGCTTAGCATTTCAGGAGGAGAGCAGCAGTTGTGTGGCATTTAAATCTATTCTGAATTAAAAATGATCAGTTTAAAAAATTACAGAAAATTCTTATGCAAATGAAATATAATCAAGCCATGCTTCAGACTCATTATGCATGATTGATATGCACCATAACTTGCTTACTAATTCAAGGAGCAGAGGAATTCCAGTTATCATTGTTGATGCAGTGCTGTGCCACACTGCTGGAAGTGATATTAAATTGATTACGATAAACGGTGTAAACCAACAAGATGGTCCTTATCCAACTTGACATTTATTTTATATGAAAGGGTGAGAATTTCTTACTATCCTGAAAACCTTATCTTCCTCATAAATGTTGAGATCTTTCTGAAGCTCTTAGAGATATGAAATCAAGAGCACAAGGGAGAAAATAGGTAATAGAGAACAATACTTTGTAATGCTAGTGCCGAATTGAAACACAGCAGAGACAGAGTTTTGGGTAAAGGAGAAAAAAATAGCTTTATTGCTTTGCCAGGCAAAGGAGGGTCAGAGCAGGCTAATGCCTTAAAGGCTATGCCACCCCCATTTAGAAAGTTTTATAGTAAAAAGGAGAAAAACAGGTTTTCAGATGGGACTCAGGATTGGCACAAACATACATTCTTCTTTCTTTGGGGGAATCTTAATCATCAAAGCTGGAGTCAGGAGCTCTCACTATGCTCATGATGGTGGTTTTCTGGGTTATTGCCTAGAATAATAGTACTTGCAAAAAGGGCATATTGATCAGAGATTAGAACAAACTAGGAAAGTTCCTGAAAAACATCATGTGCTAATCATCTTTAACCCACAGGCAATTATGCTCAGGGTGCCTAATCTTTAGTTTACAGGTGATTGTGTTTAGGGAGCAATCCAGGGAGAGAGAACCACAAGGAAGGGCTCTAAGCTGCTCAATTTTAAATTATTCATTTCTGAAAGAAGCATAAGGAATATAACTTTTCTCTTAGGTGTATAATATGCCTAAGATGTTTATCCCTTGAAAGGGAACTAGGAGCCCTGCCCCAAGGCTGTACTATTGTTGCTTGACAGTTCCTCCCTTCCCTGATCAGCAGCTGTCTGAATCTGTCCCTAGGAACTCAAGGAAGGTCATGGTGGCTGAATGAGACCCGTTTCCTAACAACAAGAAATGGGGGACTTAGAAAGTTTCTTGCGCCCAGCATCCCCACAGGGCCATGTCCAGTTTCAACGCCGTTAGTAGAAAACATTTGCTTGTTGGCCTAAAACTTTGTTTATTCCTGATAGGTAATTAGAGATTTTCCTAATGTAATTTCTTCAGTGAGTTCACATCTAGTTGTGAAAATACTTGGTAATGAAACTGCAAATTGGGCTAACTTTGGAAAACTGTGACGGTAACATACCCAAATTTCTCCCAGCTTCCAGATATTGAACAATTTTTATGTTGCAACCTACAAAATCCGTACTGGTCTATTTTAGCATTCTTTGTCTGACTTTAGAATTTTGACAACACTGATTGGTTCAGGATAAAAGCTAAAGTTGATATATCAAAAATGTGTTTATTTTTTAAGTTTTAAGAAGACAGATTTTAAGGTGCCTTTTTTGATACTGCTTGCAATTTGAACGTACCTTAGAAATCTATGCTGTCAACGTGCTCAATTTTCTCAAATTTCAGTTCTTAAAATTAATTTTTTAGTTAATATATTTAAGATCCTTTTTGAGTTAAAAAAATACAAAAACAGGTTGATTCACAATAAAAGCCAATGTGGGCCTGTCTAAAGTGTTTCTTTCCTCTTTTGTAAGTTTCATGTGACAAATTTTAAAATATCTTTTTCGTACTAATGATACGTGATTTCTCATTTTAAATGCTTTTACTATTGGTAGCATTTTTAACTGGTATTTTAAATGATACTTAATTTTAATGATTTTAATAGTAATACATTTTCATGGTAGAAATTTTGCAAAATGGAAGTATATGAAGGAAACAAAATCATAAAAATCACATTGAAGGGGAGCAGAATATGTCACCCCCCTTTCCACAATATGCCTCTTTGGCATAAGGAGTATTTTGAGCAGGATTAAGAAAAGCTCTGAAAATCGGTTGTAGAGTTTACCCTTTTTGTAAGAGAAATTTACATTTATAAGGGAAACCTCCATTTGTAAGCGTGTCTCTCTCTGGGTACCTGGAAGAGAAGGACTAAATCCTTCAAAACTCTTGCTAATGGGGAAGGCAGTGACTTAAATCTGTATGACAGCCTTACCCTTGTCTACTATGCTTTTATTTTCCTGGACATTTCCCTTAACTGACTCCCCATCCCCTCAACATAGTTTGCCTTTAGCTGGAGATGGTATTTAAGGTGGTGTCTAGGGCCATTTCAGGGAGTTTTCCATTTTCCTGGGTTTCTCCCATGTGTATAGGAGAGATCTGTGGTATTAAACTTCTGTTTGTTTTCCTCCTGTTAATCTGTCTTTTATTACAGATATCTCAGCTAAGAATCTGGAAGGGTAGAGAGAAAATTAGTTTTTTTCCCCTACAATATGTAATATTATAATTCAGAGATAACCATGGTTAACATTTTGTTTTGTCTCCGTCCAGTGTCTCCAGTATGAGCATTCTCCAACATTCATTAAAATCCAGTAGAAACATTTAAAATGTCTGAATATTAAGAAACATAACTGAGATTTGTGACTTCAGTTTTGAAACTGAGTATATCTTATTTTTTATTTGAAATGTGTAATACTCATACTAAAATTTATTTGCTTCTATGTTCTATTGTCATTCTGCTGGAGATTTTTGGAAATGTATGGAATCAGAAATGTATAGTATGGCATGGTCCTCTCTAGAGCAGGGTTGCTCAAATTTAGCTTGATGACACATTGCTCCAGATTATTCCTTGTTGTGGGATCTAAAGAGAGTGAGAGGATAAGCTATGCGAGATAGCAGTAATTCAAGGCACAAGTGACAACAAGTATAAAGGTCCTATGGCAGAAACAGCTTAGGAAGAGCAGAGTCTACAATAGCTGAGGGCAGTAGTCAGGGAAAAGTGTGGTGTGGCAGAAGATGAGATCCTCTGGGTTATGGAGAGTTTTGTGGGAAGATGCCTCCTTTGGCCGCAAAAGAGTAAGAGAGGGAGATGATTGGAAGGTTTTGAACAGAATGACACTGTGATATACCTGCTACTTCAGTGATTTTCAGATGTCAGCAATATGGGAGTCCCTAGTATTGCCAGCAATTCAGATTCCGCAGTTCCAGTCCAGACCAGTGAAAGCAGATGCTCTGTGAGTCTACCTTACCCAGTAAGGTTTGTCTGGTGACGCTGATGTGGATGGGGGAGGAGCGCACTTTGAAAAATGCTGCTTTAGAGGGTCCTGTCTGGCCACCGTAGACAACACAGTCAGGGCAAAGGCAAAATCACTGAGGTTAGCTGGAAGGCTGTCACACTATCCTGAGCTGGAAACGTGGTGGCCTGGATCAAGGGGATGTGGCCGTTCATCACCTTAATGTTATATTTGCTTCTTTTCCTCAACCTGTCTTTGCATCTCTAAAATGCACAATATAAGATGTCTGCAGACTTTAAAGACTAGAAATATGTGTAATATATTTGATAATATGTATTCAGAATGTGATTAGGTCCAATAAAATGCACGTTTTCTAGATGGACTCCTGACTCCCTCCCACCTGATGTTGGCCTGTGGTTTCGGGGAACTGCGGCCTCATGCCCCTCCCCAGGCATGGCTTACAACTGATGCCTCTACTTTCCACTCACCTGCTAGGAAGGTACCATCTTGAAAGCTCAGACCACATCAAATACATCTCTGTATGTCCCTGGGCAGCTTCTCTGATGACTTCAGCTCCAGGTGAGTGTTGAGTGCAGTAACCAGATGAAGGGCTTTCGTCCTTGCCTCAGCACATGCTGCCCTTATGGCCCTGATGTAATGCTGCTTTGCGTGGTGCAGTCCTCTTGTCTGTACGATATTAATAATTTTCACAGAAACCCTACCTAGGTATTAAAAATGCCATCTTCAGGCAAGTCAGCTGGGCCTTAGCAAAGTGACTCATATAGGGTCAGTCTTCTCAAATGTGATGGAGCCAAAAACAGAATTCCTGCTTTTCTAATCCCATTATACCACATGGCAGTGTGTGGCTGTGTGTGTGTGTGTTTGTGCACGCATGCATGCACACACATGCATGCAAGTGTGCTTGTGTGAAAGTGTGTGTATTCTGTTCTATAAGTGAACAACAGTCGTAGATATTTTAATTTTTTTCTCTTGTGCAAATACACATACATATTTAGAATAGAGTGTTCTTTATTTTTAAAATATTATTTATTACTTAAGAATATCAAACTAGGTAAGTGAATAATACAGTGATTACCTGTGTACATATCACCCACCTGAAGAAACAAAACATTACTATATGTTAAATCCTTTGATGTGCCCTCCATGATCCCATATGCTTCTCTGCCCTTTCAGGCTGTACTACATTTTTAGTATACTTTTGAAATGAGTGCTCTTTCATATATTAACAGTTTTCTTTTTTGGCTTGTTTTTCTTCTAAGGTCTGCACTTGCAGCATATAAAAGTTCCCAGGCCAGGGGTCAAATCAGAGCTGCAGGTGCCAGCCGGTTCCATGGCCATAGCAATGCCAGATCCAAGCTGCATCTGTGACCTACACCACAGCTCATGGCAACACCAGATTCTTAACCCACTGAGCTGGGCCAGAAATCAAACCCATGTCCTCATGGATAATAGTCAGGTTCGTTACCACTGAGCCACAATGGAAGTCCCGTATTAACAGTTTGATTTGTGCCAAATACTAATCATATATATGTATATTCATGTAAATATATATGTGTGCATGTATATATCAATATATGCTTGATGGTTCTGAAATTATAATTAAGATCAGGAATAATGTACTGCATGTCTATAGCAATTTATATTTACAAAGTACTTTGAAATATTTCATCACATTTTACTTTTATTAATTGACATGTCTGCCTTAGTCCTTGGAACCTACAAAGTCTCTGAAAGCCAAATGAATATTGATGTGTGAGGCTGGTTAGTGCAAGATAATCACTTTAGATATTCCTATATCCTAACCCCTGTACATGGCTAGAGAATAATGCTTCAGAATTCTTTTTCTTTCTTTTTACAGCCACACCTGTAGCATTTGGAAGTTCTTGTGCTAGGGGTCAAATCGGAGCTGCAGCTACAGGCCTACACCACAACCACGTTAATGCCAGATCCGAGCCGCATCTGTAACCTGTGCTGCAGCTTGCAGTAATTCCAGATCCTTAACCCACTGATCCAGGCCAGGGATGGAACCCGCATCCTCACAGAGACATCAGGTCCTTAACCTACAGAGCCACAATGAGATCTCCCAGAATGCTTAGTTCTGAATAGTCATTAACGTGAAGCAATGGGGTATTATTCTACTTTTGAGTTGTAATCAAATGTACCATCTATATGCATAAGTACATTTTAATTCATGGCATTATTAGATATAATAAATTGACATATATTTGACTTAAGAACCACACTTGCATGTTTCTTGGAACCTCTTGACATTCTTTATTGACAGTTCTCATAAATCAGATTTTCTCCTGTGCTTCCTTTCCTATTTGTGGTTAGATAGAGCTGGATGAATTATCTCCCTCTGTTTTATTCCTCAGCTTTTCCAGAGCCACATTTTGCTCTGGAAAGAGGAAAGAGAAGTCAACTGATTTTCTTTCTCAGACTCAGAATGGGTACAATAATTTTCTATTTTTCAGGGCATTATTCTCATCTTCCAAGGCAATTTATTGCATTTAACCTGATTTTTCCCCCTAAGGCTAAATCAACATTTTTATATTAGGGATAAAACAGCTGCTGGGGGATTGTATAAAGGACTGAGGAATAGTTGAATTGGAAGAAAAGCAAAGTTTACCCTTGGCCAGCCAGTATATGCTAAGTAATGTCAGGAAATGAATGTAGTAGGGTTGTAAGCACAGGGAGGAGGTGATTCAGCCTTATTTATTAGCAAAGTCCTATGGCTCTCATGAGAAAATTCGTTCTTGGCAATGTGGGGAATAATGACAGATCTTGGAGGAAGGCATACAAATCATTTGTTTTTGTTGCCTGAATCTCTTGTGTTACCAAATGCAATATTTACGGTAATTATTATTTTGTAGAGAATTGGCTATATCCATGAACCTCAAAGAGATGGATTTGTTAAGAAATACCCAACTGGTGCAAGGAATAATACAGTGGTTACCTGTGTGCACATCACCCAGCTGAAGAATTAAAACATTCCTTACGGTTCAAGGCTTTAACTCACCATTTCTACCCTTTGGAAATCTGAAAATCTTTCATTTGAACTACATTAAGTCTCTCAGGCTGTTGGGGCTATGGAAGAGATGATTTGTTCCACAGTTAGGGAAGATGGTATGGGATACTTTATGGATCACTCAAGTTCACAGAAGTAAAAGGCTCTCTAGGAAGAGGGGTGAGAAGCAGCATTTCCACCCCAGGCTGCTGTGGCTTAGAGACTTCCACACTTGTCTAGGACATTACTTGTCAGATTTTAAATTGTGCTTCCCACTTTATGTTGAATATTGGGCTTAAAGCTAGCTGGCATATTAACTTAGAAGATATTTCACAAATAGCTGCCTGGAGAGTCTAAAGGGTAACTTTACCACACGATATAGGATGAGGAAAGCATGTTAAAGAAAGATTATAAATGAACCTAGATGTTGTGTCCTGATGAAGAAAACGTAATTCCTCCCCGTCCCTAGTGATGAAGCCTCCTAACAAGGGGTTACTTTGGCATTATAACCCAACAAAAATACTTGATGGTATCGCTGTGCAGTCATTCTGCATGAAATTAGGCTTGGCTGTGTCAAGACTGACAACATGGGGGCTGGTATAAATTGTAGTTCAGCTGGACTACTTAGTATTGAAAGCAAACGATAAACGTGTAATTCCTGAAAACAAGGGATGGTTTATGAAAGAAACATTTTTTACTTTAGGGAAAAAAGCTTCATGAAATTCAAGAGGGTTTTGTTTTTAAAACATTCCTTACTAATTGCATTTAAGCATAAAAATAACTCTCAAGGTTTTCTGTACCATACTGTTGCATATACAATATTTAATTAGACGATTCATTAAATTTATGAATATTTTCAACTCATGTTGAATATAGCTTATTAAATTTTAATTTTAAATGACACTATAATAACCTCCTTTGGAGTCACTCTGCTTAGGCTGGCTGTGACTACAGCTATTTGTATATTCTGCCTATGTGATTGGACATGTCCGCACACATAGAGCAACTCAATGGCCTTTCTTCCCTCTTCTCTCTACCTGCGTTCAGCCCAGGTATCACTTAGCAACTTTTCTTCAGCTCTTTGCTCAGTGATCTACACATAGAGATATTCAGAAGATGCTAAGTAATGAAAGTATTTCTGTTTGAGCAGCCAGTGTAGTCAAATGAAATAATTGCAAGATTTTAAAAAGTGTGCAATTTAGGGCTATCCCTTCTTGACCTCTGTGGGCCTTAATATTCTTACCTTTCATCTGACTGGCTTAGACCCAATGGTTTCTGAAGACCAGCCTAGCATTAACCTTCTTTAGTTCCATGATTCCCTCCCATGTCATTCTGCCTACTATCATCAGTGCCATCTTTGCCTCTACTGGAGATGCTGCACTATATTGTTACCTTAATGTCATACACTTCAGTATTGTTGCACTTTCAGTTTTGCAAATCTATCAGTAACTTCTACATTGTGTTTGGAGAGAAAAGCAATCTTTTCCTGTAAACTGGAAACATTGCTACCTATATGAAATCTAGATCATCAAGCTAAATTTTCTTCTGGTTGGGAAAGGCCCTTGTCTTCCTGCCTCTAATTTCCCCCACAAATATTTCCTGGCTGCTTCCATTTAGTGCTTTGATGGTGAGTCAGGAGGACTAACTACCAGATCTCCATCTGCTACCAAATTCCTGTCACCAAGGGCTACTCACTTCCCAGATTGTATCTCGGTTTCCCTAGCTGTCTAATTAGGGACCTTTATTTGATTTTATCTAAAATCCATTATGTTCTGATTCTGTATGAATCTGTGTTTGGGGATGTAAATTATTTAAAGACAAGGACAATCAAAAGAACTTTTAATGAGCACTTACTGTATACCCAAATGGTAGGCATGCTTTAAAGATAGGAAACTTGAGTAGTAGAGAGGGTAAAAAGGATGCCTAATCATTAATAAACTAACAAAGCTATAAATGGCAGTCAGGACTTGGATGTGTGTACCTGATTCCATAATCCATACTGGCTGGAAAGGTTAATTGGATCTATTTTATTTTTATTTAGTTTATTTGGTAGGTGATGGGTAACAAGTTTCTAATCAAGGGTTAGTATGATTAAAGGCATAATTTTAAAAGGTTAACACGATGGTGTTCCCAGAGGATAGCAGCCATGTTGAATTTATCCCTTTACTTTCAGTATCTAGTAGTGTTTAGTGAATGCTAGTCACATTATTTGATGTTTATTGAATGGATGGATGGATGGGTAAATGAATGATGATAACAAGTCATGAAATCAGAGAAAGGAGAAATATTAGTGATAATGCTACTGTGATAATCTGGACATGAAATAATAATAAAACCAGAGTGGGACAGGACACATGCAAAGAGAAAAAATGGACTGGACCTAGAAATAAATTAGATGTGGACATGAGAGAAGCCAAGATGACTCCAAGGCTTTTGAAACCTTGCTGGTTGCCATGGTGGTTTGATATCATTCTCAGAATTCTGGTGGTTACCTTGTAATCAGGCATCTATTGACAAATGCAGGGGAGGCCTGCAAACAATAGAAAGCAAGAGGGACACATTGCCATTTGAATGAATTGCAAAACTGGATCCATTTATATTTGAGTTTGACCCACATAAGGACTGCAATACAGGGAAAGGAAGATGGTGGAGAAAATAGAGTATATAGGTCGCATATAGAGATTAATTGCAAGAGGCTACAGTTTTTTTTTTTTTAATTTTATTGGGGTATAGTTTACTTAAAATGTTGTATTCATTTCAGGTATAGAGCAAAGTGAGTCAGTTATACATATACATATATCCTTTCTTTTTTCCATATAAGTTGTCACAGAACATTGAGTAGACCTCCCTGTGCTATATTGTTCCTTGTTAGTTATCTATTTTATATATATTAGTGTATATGTGTTAATCCCCTCCTCCCAATTTATCCCTTCCCCTATGGTTTCCCCTTTGTAATCCTAAATTTGATTTTGAGATCTGTGAGTTTGATTCCGTTTTATGAATAAGTTCTTTCATATCATTTTTTGTTAGATTCCACATATAAGTGATGCAGGAGGCTATTGTTGACACTGATTTTTTTTAAACTATTTCAGCCTCACTTTCCCCCTTTTCTTTCTTTAATCAAGATGTCTACCTATTGGTACTGAACTGGGTACCACTTACTTGTGGGTGGGAGTCTGCCAGCATAGAAAAGTAGATGTCATTGCCAACTACCAAGGCAAGTGTAGCACAAACTGAACATCTCATCAATTGAGTTGCTAAGAGCCAAAAGGCAGTGAACGTCACCAGCACCATTTTTGATGCCAAGAGGCTGACTGGCTGCAAGTTTGACGATGCCATAGTTCAGTCAGGATGAGCTAGCTGGCCTTTCTGAGTGATCTGTGAAAAGGAAAAGCCCAAAGTAATTGTAGAATATAAAGATGAAAGAGTTTACTGAAGCCTACTGCGGGGGAGGGGGGCACGACTAGAAATGCAGTAATTACTGCTTCAACCTACTTTAATGATTCACAGTGTCAGGCCACTAAGGATGTAGGGATCATTCCTGATCTTAATATCCTGAAAGTCATTAATGAGCTTCCTACAGTGGCCATACTCCATGGCTTGGATTAAAAAAAAAAGTATCTCACCCCCCACCCCAAACAACTGGATCTTTAAAAAAGAAAAACATGCCGATCTTTGATTTAGGGAGTGGCACCTTTGGTGTTTCTATCCTCAGCACCCAGAATGGCATCTTTAAAGTAAAATCCACTGCTTGTAACACCCATCTGAATGAGGAAGATTTTGGTAACTGTGTAGTGAATCACCTGACTGAAGAGTTCAAATTCGAACACGAGAAAGAACTCAACAAGCCCACCAGCCCTGATGAGGCAGCAGCATATGGTGCAGCTGCACGGGTGGCCATTCTTACAGGCAACACATCAGAGGGTGTGCAGACAAGCTCGCTGATGTTTCTGTCCAGGCATTGAAACAGCAGAGAGGATATGACATCCCTTATCAAGAGAGATGCGACAGTGCCTGCACAGCAAACCCAGTTGTTCCCAACTTTGACAACCAGACTGCTCACTGAAAGTGTATGAAGGAGAATGGGCATTAACTGAAATTAACTGCTTGGCAAGTTCATACTTTATGGGCTCCTCTAGCTTACTGTGGCATTCCTAACAGCCAGGTGACCTTTGTCAAGGTTGCCACTATCATTGTCAGTATACCTTATGCAGTTGGAAATACTTGCAGGAAGAATAAAATCCACAGTACTGATGATGAAGGCTGTCTCCATAAAGCTGATACTGACCAGACAGTAGAAGCAACAGAAAAATAGAGATGAGCAGGTGAAGTCTCTGGAGATAGGGCTGCAACCAGCAGTACTAGAGAACTCTGCACCTTCAGTAGTGTGCAAACACTTGAAAATCCTACTCTGATAATCACTTTCAGTCAAGAAGATAAAAGGAAGATGCTTGAAAAGTGCCGGGAAGTGCTAAAGTGCTGCATATGTAAATTGCTGAATGCAACCAGGCCTCACCCCACGTGGGATCTGGCCCTGCAGCCCTGCAGCCGATGAGCCTCAGTATAGTGCCGGTGAAGTGGATGAACAGTCATTCTTTGGAAAAACTTTCCTGTTCTCCATAATCACTACACAGTTTCTGTTTCAATATTTCATGCTGAGTTGGCAGTATCAGTGTGTATGCATGATTCAAAGCAACGAATGATAAATATTTGTAAGTTTATTTAGCATTTTAATATTAATGTCTTGTGGGTTATGAAATTTATCACATATTTAACACCTGAAGTTCATGTATGGTGACTTGTTTGGCAGTTAACACTTATGAAATATTTAAACACCTAACTTTGCTAATAAGAAAGAGGCTGGATTACTGACCTTCCCAAAGTCTCACCACTTTAATAACAATGATCACTCATGAGCACATGTTGCGGCTGTAAACTTGTGTAAACATTGGGTCATGCTCATCTATGTGCTACATTAGAGTCTACTACTTTTACTCACAATTCTGGATATTTCTTCAAAAAGGTTTCATAACCCACTGATACCTGTGTCTCTTAATTTACGGAAAAATTACAGACCTTCCCAGGTTTGAGTTGCTATTTGAGATTTTAAGTCTTCTCAGTGTGCATTGCTTAACAAGGACCAGAATGTACTTTGTTGCGCTGATGGTTTATACCTTGACTTCTCAGCCTCATATGCAAAACTTCTGTTGATTTGGCGAGGAATCGATCTGTTTCTTGCTCATCATAAACTCAGTACAGTTTCCACGAAGATGTGAGGTGGAAATATCTTATCAATGAATTCTATGATATTTTTGAGTTAGAGAAGAGAAATAATTTTTTTTTTTGTTTTGCCAATTTCTGCTGTGAAATGACCCACTCATACATATATACACACATATGTGTATACACGTTCCCTTTCTTATATTATCTTCTATCATCCCAAGAGACTGGATATAGTTCTCTGTGCTATACAGTAGGACCTCATTACTTATCCATTCTAAATGTTTAAATAGTTAAATGTTCTAATAATTTACATCTACTAACCCCAAACTCTCCGTCCATATCATTCCCTCCCCCTCAGCAACCACAGGTCTATTCTCCATGTGTGTGAATCTGTTTCTGTTCTGTATATAGGGTCATTTGTGCCATATTTTACATTCCACATATAAGTGATATCATATGGTATTTATTTCTCTTTCTGACTTAGTATGAACATCTCTAGTTGCATCCATGTTGCTGTAAATGCCATTATTTCATTCTTTTTTATGGCCGAGTAATATTCCATTGTGTATATGTACCACATCTTAACCCATTCATCTGTCGATGGACATTTAGGTTGTTTCCATGTCGGCCTATTGTGAGTAGTGGTGCTGTGAACGTAGAGGTACATGTGTCTTTTGTTTTTTTGTTTTGTTTTGTTTTTTGGCTTTTTAGGATCTCACTCATAGCATATGGAAGTTCCCAGGCTAGGGGTTCGAACTGGAGCTATAGCTGCTACACCACAGCCGTGGCAATGCAGGATCCCAGCCATGTCTGTGACCCACACCATAGCTCATAGCAATGCTGGGTCCTCAACCCACTGAGTGAGTCTAGGGATCAAACCTACATCCTCATGGATACTGGTCAGAGTCATTTCAGCTGTGCCACAATGGGAACTCCCATGTGTCCTTTTGAATTGCAGTTTTGTCTGGATATATGCCCAGGAATGGGGTTGCTGGGTTGTATGATAATTCTATATTTAATTTTCTGAGGAACCTCCATACTGTTTTCCATATCGGTTATACCAGTTCACACTTCTACCAACATTGCAGGAAGATTCCATTTTTTCCACACGTTTTTCAGCATTCCTTATTTGTAGACTTTTAATGATAGCCATTCTGACCATTGTGATGTGGTGCCTCATTGTAGTGTTTTTTTGCAGAGGAATAATTCTTTATGTATCACAGTTTGGATACTATATTTTTACTCTTCTTCTTAAAGGTAGGTCGAGTCCTAAAGGAGAAGAATTGTTGTTTTCAACATTCAGGTAAACTCTTTAGAATTGCACTGGATTCACTTTGAGGTAGATTATTTTCACTGTGACTCATGATAGCCTGTTCATATTGTGGGACTACTTGACCTCCCTACTTGTTCTCTTCTCCACACGCTCCAGGGACTGACCTCTGGGATGTAATTTTTTTTTTTTTTTTCTTTTTGGCCACATCCACAGCATATGGAAGTTCCTGGGTCAGGGAATCGCTGTGAGATGTCCATTTAGTTTAATGTTGCCTTCAGGAAAATCAGGGAGGCAGGACAACTGTGTCAATATCGTTGTTAGTTTTACATTATAAATATTCCATTCACCAAGCTCCCAGTTAATGAAGAGTATTGAGCCCTTGTCAGTTCTTTGAGAGCAAGTTCCATCAGGAGGTTCACAAGAGGTCTCCTCAAGAGTGCAGTCCCTTTTAGAGGAGGGGGCATATCATGAAAGAAGATATCAGAAAGTAACATGCAGACAAAGCAGGTCACTTGTAGGCCTTCAACGCATAAACCTTGGCCAGGCATCTGGGAGGAAGGAGGACTGGTTTGTAGAGGACAGATCTTTAGGTCCAGCTGGCCCCCAGCTACCGACGCTGTCTTCGCCTGTCTGCTCAGGTGAGGAGGAAGTCACATATAGCAGTAAGTCCCTATATAGCATTGTGTGCAAGCACTGTGTATTTATACACATACACATTCATATGTATATATACTCATATATATATATATACACACATATATATTATATATCCTAACTTAACCCTCACTTAATATGTGAAATAAATACTTTTATTTCCATTTTACAGATGAAGAAACTTAGTCACTGAGAGGTTGTGTGACTTACCCACAGTTACATAACCTGTAAGTGTTAGAGCTGGACTTTGAACCCAGGCCCTGTCTCTTAAGAATATTTTGGTCAGAGTTTGCTTGTGGCTCAGCAGTTTAAGGATCCAGTGTTGTCACTCAGCAGCCCAGGTCATTGTTGTGGTGTAGGTTTGATCCCTGACCTGGGAACTTGAACATGCCATAGGCAAGGCCAAAAAAAAAAAAAAGAGAGAGAGAGAGAGAATATTTTGATCACTCAGTCCTTGCACACACCCTCCATACACGTACTTATAAACATACATGTTGGGAGTTCCCATCATGGCTCAGCACTAATGAATCCAACTAGTATCCATGAGGACGTG
>PVHT020000018.1:138402-194148 GCA_004024745.2 Catagonus wagneri | reverse complement strand
ATGCCAGGTGTGGAGGGGACAGGGTACATACAATAGCATCCACAAAGACCAGTAGAGAGAAAAGCTGAATATTGTGAAAGTGACTCACTTGGAATATTATTCCCATATCAGGAGCTGGCCTTCTTTCTCATTTCTTAAGTTCTACTTCATTTCAATCCATTGAGTCAAATAATAATAAAATAATAAAACATAACATTTCCGTTTCACTATCCTTAGCAATAGCTTTTAAATTTTATGGTTGGTTAAATTCCAGTACCTTCCCACAGAAAGGAAGAAAACCCCAAATGCTCAGTAGTAGAGTAATACTTGAGTAAATTAGTGTCTGTATAATAGAATATTACTCAGCTATTTAAAATGGTAAATATGGATCCCATTTTACTGCAGGAGTCAGCAGACTATGGCGAGTTGGATCAGATCCATCCCACTACCTAGTTTTGTAAATAAATTTTGATTGGAAAGCAGCAATGCCTTTCCTTTTGGGATCTTCTTTTGCTGCTTTTGTGCTTTGATGGCAGAGGTAAGTAGCTGTGAGAGACTATTTGGTCACGGAGCCTAAAATACTTACTGTGTAGACCTTTACAGGAAGGGTTTGCAAAGCCGTGACATAGAGGGTATGTATAATGAAAGGAAAGCAAAACCCTCAATTGCACATACAGTGGCTATAACTGCGCAGTTCATTCTATTTGCACATTCAGTACACAGGTATAGACAACATATGGATAAAGAGAAGAGATGGCGATATGAGTAGATTATAGAGATGAAATAAGGTGATTTACTTTTCAAAATCCTTTTGATTTTCCTGTTTGGCATTAATCAACTGATGTTTTCAACCTTGAATGTGTTCTTTCAGGCCAGTGTGCTGTGGCAACACTGTGGCCAGTGATGTTGTGGCATCACCCCGCTGGCCTGTGTAAAGCCCACAGGGAAGGGCTAGTGGGTCCTGGTAGCCTGGTGCTGCTGGCTTGTGCCTGTGACACTGATGATAAAGATTTGGCATGTAAGCCACCGTCCTATCGGCCATGTTGCCGCATACTTGCAGTAGACAGTTCTCTCCCTTTGCTGTGGCTGTAGACCGGAGGCAGGGAAAGGGTTTTCTATCAGCCCAGCAGTATTGAAAGGAGTGAGATAAATCATCTGACTCTAGGCTCCAGTGAGGTTTAAAAAAGTGGTGCTTGCCTTTGCAGCCCCTTGAGGCTTGAGCCAGTCTACAAATTGGAGAGACCAAGCTCCTCTGGGGTCTGTCGTTAAGGGGGACGGATCGAAAGCAAGATCAACATAGCCGTCACCCCCAGTGACATGAACACAGCTCCTCATTTTAATCCAAGAATAATACGCCTTCTGTTGCCAAGAGGAGGGTGCTCTGAGGTGCCAAAGCAAGAAGAGCCCTTCACCAGTTCAGTTCCTAGACCTTACTTTCCCATCAAATGAGGACTGAGGAACCGTGCCCACCCTAGAATCACTTGGTAGTCCGAATGGGGACTACCAAGTGAATGGGGAGAGGGAAAAGAAGGAACTGGGGCACCTTATAATCACGCATTCTTTAGAGCCATCCTGACGATTCTGGTGTGTGCATCCAGGGTGGAGAATGACTGGGCCAATAAGTGACTTCTCAGTTTCCTTGTAATTATGTTTTAGAGTGTAACACATATTGTGGGGCTGTTTTTTTTTTTTTTTCCTGTCATCAGATGGTATAATTGTAAGCTATGAAAACAAATTGTTAGTTTAATAGTATAGCCACCATTTATTGAGTATATATATGCCAAGTACTTGCTAAACCTTATTTTTTACAGTAAAAATTGCAAATCAAAATCACAATGAGATTATTATTAGGATGTCTATTATTAAAAAGACAAGAGATAACAAATGCTGCAAAGGAAGTGAAGAAAAATGAACACTTGTGCACTGTTGGTGGGAATGTAAATTGGTGCAGCCACTATGGAGAACAGTATGGAGGTTCCTCGGAAAACTAAAAAGAGAATTACCATATGATCCAGCAATCCCACTCCTGGATATGTATCCAATGGAAACGAAACTACTATCTCTAAGAGATACTTGTATTCCCATGTACGTTAGAGCATTATTCATAATAGCCAAAATAATTGAAACGATCTAAGGTCCTTCATCAGATGGATGGAATAAGAAAAATGTGAGATATATGTATATACATGTCTCTATCTATGTATACACATAGATATAGTGGAGTAGTATTCCACCTTTAAAAAAGAAGGATATCCTGACATTTGTGACAACTGATTTTTCCCCTACTCTTCTAAGTTATTACCTGAGACTCGTCTGTAATATAAGACAGATTAACAGGAAAAACAAACAGGTTTACTGTTAGGGATCCCTCCTGTCTACCTGGGAGCGATCCAGAAAAACTCATTAACTCCTTGATTTGGCTTAAGCCATCACCTTAAAATAGCAACTCCAGCTAAAGACAAAAGTTTGGGGGGGATGGGGATCAGTTATGGGTGGTTTCCAGGAAAAGCACAGTAAACAAGGTTGTTATGTAGATTTAGTCATTGCCTTCTGCATTGATAAGAGTTTCTAGACCTTTAGAGTCAACCCTATCTTCCTGGTACAGAGAAGGAGATACCCTTACACATGGAAATTTCACTTTTAAATGTAAATATCACTTATAAAAGGGTAACTCCTGCTGTTTTCAGAGCTTCTCCTGTGTCTGCTATTTCTTAAAAATAAGCAGCCTAAAATAATCCTTATGCCAAAGAAGCATGTATTCTGAGGGGGTACCAATTCTCCTCTCCTTCAGCCTAGACAAAATATTTATTTATTTAGACAAAATATTAACACCTGTCTACTGTTTTTCATTTGTATCAGCCAGGATTTTGCAGATAAACAATCAGTAAGATAGATACACATGTGTATACCTGCACATTTATTTATTTATTTTGAGGAATTGATTTATTTATTTATATAGCTGTCAGGGCTGGCAAACCTGAAATCTGAAACTGGAAACTTGAGGCAGAATTTTTTTCATCTTAAAAGAAATCTCAGTTTTACTCTTAAGATGTTTCAACTTATTAGATGAGGCCCAACTATATTATTGAAGATAGACTCCTTTACTTATAATCTGTTGATTTTAGATGTTAACCACAGCTACAAAATAGCTGCACATCAACACCTGGCTTAGTGTTAGACTAGGTAACTGCGTACTTCACACTGACCGTCACAGTATTCTCTGTGGAACTGTAAGCAGGGCCATGAACAGAGAAACGAGGACACCAAGGCCTTTTACCAGGAAGCAGTTCATTCGTGCTGGCACTGGCTCAGCGGATTAGTATCCAGAGGCTGAGCCCTGAACACGGCAGGGTGCCACCTTATATACCCCACTTGTTTTTTCCCTTACATCTAAGTTTCTTCGTTACCCTTATCAGTTATACTATAAATTTTAGGCAGACAACTATAAATATATCAGTGCTCAAGGATATAGGTTATGCTACATTACTACAGAACTGCGCATGCGGGTGCAGATGTTGGCTGTGCTGCACGTCTCCTTCCCTTTGATCCGGGAGGGTACGGCCCCCTCCCGCTCAGGACCATATGAACACTCTTGAACACTCAAGGGAATAGTCCCCACTACAAGCTCTCACAGCATTTTTTTTTTTCACTTCTCTTACACACTTACATAGTTAGTACATTCTTACTTGTCAGAATGAAGTACCAGGCCCTGAGTGAGATGTCAAGGGTTCAGAAGTGAATAAAATAACCATGTTTGCAGTTAAGAAAGGAGACTGCTTCATAGTTCTTAACATCTTGTCTTATATGTAACAGGTATTCCGGTATTTGAATTAATACAGAACACTTTGATACTCAGAAGTGTCACTAATATTCATGCCCAAGTCATCAACATTTATAGTATAATCCTCTTTTATTCTCTGGGTAAATTCCATGATAGGTATATTATGAATATAAGCCTACAATTAGTATAGTACAAGCATCCTTTGATCCTGATGGAATTAACATGATTTCAGAACATCTATTCATTTTAGCCAAAAAATCAATACATTTGTGGCAATTCCATGAAATATTGCCAAATCTGGATATTTCACATAGTAAATATGGACTGTGGTTATAACTTTCCTCAAAACAAATTGATTCAGTGAATTCAATGAAGATTAAAAAGAGAAAGCAGTAGTTCCCGTCATGGCACAGAGGGAACGAATCCAACTAGGAACCATGAGGTTGCGGGTTTGATCCCTGGCCTTGCTCAGTGGATTAAGGATCCAGCGTTGCCGTGAGTTGTGGTGTAGATCACAGACGTGGCTTGGATCTGGCGTTGCTGTGGCTGTGGTGTAGGCCAGCGGCTGTAGCTCTGATTGGACCCCAAGCTTGGGAACCTCCATATGCTGTGGGTGAGGCCCTAAAAAGTCAAAAAAAAAAAAAAATGGAGAAAGCATACCTAGCTCCCTAGCATCCTAAAGGTTACCTTTAGGTGAACTGTACAATAAAAAGAAACTTCAATTTAAATAGAGTTGGGAGACCAGAAGGGGGAGTTCTCATGCCCTGTGACCATAGCAGAGCCCAACAAGAAGGAAGAATCCTCTTCTTTCCTGGCACGTATTCAGCCAGTGACAAGCCATGGACTCTGTTTACTGTAGCATCCTTTTCCTCTATAAAAGTATTCTTCCTGTGCCAAGCAGGGTCTTCAATGTGGCTCATCAGGATTGCAGACCCAAATTATAATTCTCTGCTGATCCCTGATAAACCCATCTTTGCTGGAGAAATATCTGGCAGTCTATATATTTCAGGTCAACATTTGGCTAGCCCATACGGAGAACAGAGAAGACTTACTTGTAGTGCCTCCAGGGCTGGTGAGTAAACAGGTGCGGTACCCACAAATGGAGCCCATCGCGCTCACCGCTTTTCTCACCACTCCTGGAGTTGGAAGTTAATTCTTTTGGATCCAAGCTCATGCTCCTTTGCATTTAAAGCTCTCCAGGCTTTACTTGGCACATGTTTTCAGGTTTTGTTCTTTCTGGTTAAGGTCTTGTTCTATAGGTGAGTGCTCATTTGGCTCTTTTGTCTGATTTTGAGATCAGTCTATTTCAGCTGAAGTCGGCTGAGAAATCATGGGCCCATTCCTTCAGGAACGGGGGCTCTTTGAAACTGTGCTGGTTCAGGCATTGGCCCATTCACTTGGAATAGGGGCTGTTCTCGGGAAACTGGCTAAGAAGGTCTTTGGCTTCTGGGACCACGCTGTTTCCTTAGAATAGGCAGGTATCAGTTTGCAGGCTGTTTGCTTTGAGCTCTTTAAGCTGTAGGCTGTTGGAGCTGTTTGAAAATTGTTCCTTTGCTCTAGAGAAAAACATCTGAGAGTTAGGATTCCAGTTATTAAAATATTTGAGGGTGCTCCCCCGACACAGGGATGCTAGCCGATTTTATGTTTAAACACCATGGACCTTCCTTATGTATATATCTAACTGAATGGACTGCCTGACCAAAGGAAATTTATAAAGTATCAATTATTAACTTAATTTCCTTAAAACCTAGTTTTGTTATAGGAGCTCAAAAATTTTCACAACTGAGTGGAATGCCTATTTTGATGGGTAGATTGGTATTTTGAGGCTTCCAAACATTGCCTGGACCCTATAACTGCCTCTTTTCAAAATAACCTTTTAAGATTAACTGAGGCAGACAAACAATAGATGTAAAATGACTCCTGAAGTCTCAGGTTCTGCCTCCAGGTCCATCTTGTCTCTCTACCTCAGCTCTGTGTGATCAGACTCTGCCTCTGGCACCATCTTCCTTTTTTCCCTTCTCAACTGCCTATAGCTCCTTTACACTCTCAATCGCCCTATACTGATTCTCTAAGCAAATTTCCCCTTTTCTCTGAATAGTCTCTTTCTTTTCCTATGAACTTGTCAGAACCTGTCCCTTTAAAATGGAGCCTTCTAAAGATCCACAGGCTAAACCCTTAATTTCTTACATTCACTGGACTAAAGTTGAACTGTGAGCCATAGTGGAGGATTTTCCTGAGATAACTGAATATACTCACAGGTTTGCTGAGGAGTTGAATATAGTCTATTCAAATGTATCATCCAGGTTTCACTGACATATCAGCTAGTTCACATGCTTATAGGTGAAGTCCAGGCCCAGCATTGGATATAAGCCACTAAAGGGTAAAATCCTAAAGTTTCTAGAATTACAATTCAAAGACCAGCCCAGTAACTTGCTATATGATCTGGCCCAGGCAGTTGCTAAATGACTTCATGGAGCAATTCCTAGGGCTTTTCTAAAGCCTGTTGATTGGAATAAAATTCAGGCTTGCCCACAAAAAAATCTGATGAACCAGAGTTTGGGTATCTTGAGCATGAGTTACTTGTTCTCCTTGTTTGGCCCTTGCAATAAACCTTTCTCTATTCAAAAAAAAAAAAAAATCTTGTGAACCTGCTCATGACTGTTGCAATTGACTTTAGATTGTTTTTAAAGCAACTCTGGTCTTCTTTCAGATGTTGATTCCACCCAGGTAGATTTTTAACTCTGTGTTTATTAATGGACTGAACTGAGACCTTTCTCTTCTAGTAATAAGGACGAGGATGGAATGGGAAACTACGTCCACTCCAGATTTAATTAGTCTGGCAAACAGCTCTCTTACTCTTTAGATGAATCCTCTAAGAAAGACCATCAAAATTCTTAATCTTCAAATTTAGCAAATGAAGACTCCTAAATGAAACCAAACCCCTCCCAGTTTCTGCTGTTATTGCAAAGAGCCAAGACACTAAGAAAGAGATTGTTACAAATTTAAGTGCTTTTAGGCATCTTCAGCCCTCTAATTGCCTTGCTGATATCCTCCCAATTCTCAATGACAAGGCTCTAAGGAAATATAAGGGCTCTTCCCAATCCTCTCTCTTAATTGGCTTGGTGAAACATTTCCCAGGATTGGGGCTCTTTTCCAGTCCTAATTGACTCCAGAACCATACCCCTGGCGCTCAGCCCTACTACTATAAAGCAGCTGCTGCCTCAGAATACTGAAACAGTTTAAATACTAGAGATGTCTAGTGTGCCTCAGCAGGTTCGTATCTCTGAACCTATTTCCTTCTTTTTAGCCCATTTGAGAGATACATACTTTTTTCTCCTTATTCCTCTGACCTTATCCATTTTATAGACTGAGACTTATTAGATAAATATCATGCTGGAATTTCATACTTCCAAAAGGGGAAAATAATTCTAGAATTTGAAAGTACTCTTCAAAGTAACCAATCAGGTAAGTTAAATTAGCCTTTAACCTCTTTTATTTGTTCCATCTCTGAAGGTACTAGAGCTGATTCTGGAAACACTGATCATGTGTTCCTATGGAATCTGTTGCCAGTTTCCTTATGGCAAAAATTATCCCTCTGATACTGGCAAAATTCACAGTGTACTCCCCCCCCAAAATCAAGATTCAAATAGATCCCTTGAAACCTCTTCCCAGAATTTATCAATACCCTGTAAGTAAAGAAGTCCTTAAAGACATAAAGCCCATAATAGAAGATTACAAGGTTCAAAGCCTCATTTTTCCTTTGTATTAGCCCCTGTAGCATTCCCTTTTTACTGGTGAAAAACCTAAGGGCCAAGGGTAGAGGTTTGTCTAGCACCTCCAAGAAATAAACATTACTGTTATCCCTCAATGTCCTATTGTTCTTAACCCTTATATTTTAATAACATCCATTCCTACTGGAAGCAAATTCTTGATTTTTGAAGTGCATGCATTAGTATTCCAGTTGATGAAGCTAGCTAGTATGTTTTTTGCCATCACTTGGGAAGAAAAGCAGTTCACCTAGACAGCAGTACTTCAGAGTTTTCCTGAGAGTCTTTTCTTATTTTTCTCAAATTCTGAAGGCTGATATGGATGATACAAAGTTCCCTAGAGGTATGACTTTGCTGCAGTGTATGAATGATTTGATTCTTTGCTCTCCTAAAGCCTCCTCACCAGAAGACAGCATCCATTTGCTAAAACTTTTAGCCTTAAAAGGACGTAAAGTCGCCAAAGAAAAATTGCATTTTGCCTAAATCCAGATTTGATATTCAGGGCATCTGATATCAAAATCTAGATCCAGATATACTTCTTGGTGCCCTAAGTTTCCCCAAATCCCAAATTAAGTGCTAACCATGAGGCTTTCTCAGATTAATTGGTTGTTGCTGAAATTGGATTCCAAATTTCTCTCTTATGGCCAAACCTCTGTATCTTTTACTAAACAATAACAACTTGGACCCGATTTTATGGGACGAACTGGACACCTAGCTTTCAAGACCTTAGGGAGAGTTTGGCAAACCTACCTTCCCTTGGACATCCCAGTTAATCAGATTTACTTTTTCCTTTTTGTGTATGAAAAGGAAGGGAATGCCCTTGGAGTACTCATTCCATAACACAGGGACCGATATCAACTCATCAGGTATTATAGCCAGCAACTCCATCTGTGGTACAGGGATATTCCCCTTGCCTTAGAGCCATCATGGCCACTGCTCTTTCATTAGGATCACTGAAAAATTTGTCATGGAATTCCCTTTAACCACCTTGGCACTTTATGCAGTAGAAGCTCTGGTGAATTCTCATCATACTCAACATTTCTCAGCTAGCAGCCTCACCTCCTACAAAGTCCTTTTGTCAACGGCCTCTCACATAACTCTTTTATGTTGTAATAACCTTAACCTGGCTGCTTTTCTCTGCTCCATCACCGGCAAAGTCCTTCACAACTGCTTAACCACTGATGGACCACCTCCTGACTCTTCAAATGATCTACAGGAAATTGTATTGTATAATGCTGACCTCTCGTGGTTCACACTTAAAAGGTTACAATGGCAAATATTGTCCTGGGTATGCTATCACAATGCCTTTTGATATTGTTGAGGCAGCATCTCTATCTGTGACTACTTTGGCCTAACATGCTGAATTATATGCACAGGCTTGTACTTTAGCCAAAGACGAAGCCGACTATATTTATATTGACAGTAGATAGCTTTTAGAGTAGCTCAAGATTTTGGAATATTGTGGAAGCCATGTGATTTACTTACTTCCAATGGAAATAAAAAGGCTCCTATGTGCGGGAATTTTTGAACACTGTATTTTACTTGCCATGCTAGCTATTATTAAGGTTGTGAGGCATTCTAAACTTGACTTCATTTCCAAAATATACAAATAGCTCATACAACTCAGTAACAACAACAAAAAATACAAACAGCATAATCAAAAAAACCGGCAGAAAACCTAAATAGATATTTCTCTGAAGAAGGCATACAGATGGCCAATATGCACGTGAAAAGATGTTCAATATTGCTAATTTTTAGAAAAATGTAAATCAAACTACAATGAGGTACTACCCCACACTGGTCAAAATGGCCATCATTAAGAAGTCTACAAATAGTTCCTGTCGTGGTGCAGAGGTTAACGAATCCGACTAGGAACCACGAGGTTGCAGGTTCGATCCATGGCCTTGCTCAGTGGGTTAAGGATCCGGCATTGCCGTGAGCTGTGGTGTAGGTTGCAGACGTGGCTCGGATCCCGCGTTGCTGTGGCTGTGGTGTAGGCTGGCGGCTACAGGCTACAGCTCCGATTAGACCCCTAGCCTGGGAACCTCCATATGCTGCGGGTGTGGCCCTAAAAAGCAAAAAAAAAAGAAGAAAAAAAAAAAGAAAAAAGGTCTACAAATAACAAATGTAGATTGGTACAGCCACTATGTAAAAAAGTATGGAGATTCCTTATAAAACTAAAAGTAGAGTTTCCATATGATCCAGCAATCCCACTCCTGGGCATATATCCAGAGAATACTCTCATTCAGAAAGATAATGGCACCCCAATGTTCAATGTACTTCAATAAGTATATCAACCCTTGTGCTGTCATACTCCAAGGACTAGATCTTGAATTCATGTGACACACCTAAAAAAAGTTCTAAACCCTGCCTGGACTTGTACATCATCTGGTGACTTGAAAGGACAGATTTCCCAAGATATTTGGACTAGTCCTATTGGAAGTTTGTTGCTAAAGCTTTGGTGATGACATAAAGCTTCAGATAATCTGCAGTGTCTATGATCTTGTTAAACAGTGCCTGAGAATTCTTCTTCCTACCCCTTCTTGTTCTTGAATGTGACCTTAATAGGTTTCTCATCTGTGCAGTTTCCCTTTGGTGTGAAACACTGCACCCGGGAAAGGTCTTTACTGGTACTGAGGGATAAAAAGTTGCTGAAGTTAGAAAACCTGACTAGATCAATGATGGTTTCAGAGAAATATCTTGATCAAAACGGTGAAATGTAAAAATGTAACAAACAGAAACCTCATTTAAATAGAGTTGGAAGACTAGAAGGGAGAGCTCTCATGCTCTGCCATGATAGCAGAGCCCAAAAAGAACAACTCTTCTTTTTTCCTGGCAATAACTAACCAAGGAAAAGCCATAGATTCCTTGTTTACTATAGCCCTCTTAACTTTCTTTTCCTCTCTGTAAAAGTGTTCTCCTTCCTGTGTTGTGTGGGGACCTGCGTGTGGCTTGCTCTGATTGGAGACACCACATTATAATTCTCTGCTGATCCTGAATAAACTCATCTTTGCTGTAGAAATGTGTGGCAGTCTGTTTCAGGTCAACACAATACATCAGTGTTTCATCACCCTTTTACTGGGTAGTTGTGCTATTGTGAAATGAAACTAAAGATTATAAGCTTAATTATTCCATTATCATTGTCTCCTCTCAACCAAAAACACCTACGAATGATTGGCAATACCTTGAGTTACTATATTTTAAAAATTTTTATGAATTTTAAAACTTTAACTTTCTATATATATCTGTACAATGCTTTGTGGTTTTGGAAATCGATAAAATAATAGGTATTCTTTGAATACTTTCTATGTGCTAGATTCTTTTTAAATATAATCACATTTATTCTTCTTAGCAACCTTTTTTGGTGGGTACTGTTATTCTCTATTTATAGATGGGGAAACCAAGGCTCAGAGGCCACATAGCTAGTAATTGGCAGAACTGAAGTTTAAACCTAGATCTGCTGGACTCTAAGGATGTATTATTTTCATTATGCCACTTTGTATCTCAGTAACTTCATTTGTTATTTTATTGTGCGAAAAACCTCTCAGTTAGTAGCCAAGTTAATATGTTTATTATTTAAAATTTTATAACTGTAGATTATTTCAAATTTGTCAAACACCATTACTTGCCATATATTGAGTTTTTCTAATGTGCTCTTTTTAGCTGATTAAAAAAAGTGGTAATTTTCTGTCTTCTTTTAGAAATCTGTATTAAAAATGAATTGTTGGGAGTTCCCGTCGTGGCTCAGTGGTTAACGAATCCAAGAACCATGAGGTTGCAGGTTCGATCCCTGGCCTTGCTCAGTGGTTTAAGGATCCAGTGCTGCCGTGAGCTGTGGTATAGGTTGCAGACACGGCTTGGATCCCGCGTTGCTGTGGCTGTGGTGTAGGCCGGTGGCTATAGCTCCGATTAGACCCCTAGACTGGGAACCTCCATATGCCACAAGTGCGGCCCTAGAAAAGGCAAAAAAAAAAGAATTGTTGGCTTCACTCTCCTTCCGGATGTCAGGTACCATTTTCTTCCCTCTCATTAATAGCACACTTTTTATTTTGCACGTTTGCTAATTTCTCCAAGGATGTGTGGCACATAGTTGCTTGGATTGATTTTGTGAAACCTCTTTCTCATATGCTCCATCTTTTCATATTAAGAAGGCAAGTGAGAAATGTTTTTTTAAAATGGGAAAATGGACTTTGTAATTTATCCATTTGAATTAGATGTCAAAAGACATCTGGCTGGCTACATGATGGGACCAGTGCAGTAAAATGAAAATCAGAGGCAGCATTTTGCCAGATCCTGCCAAAATTATTATGCCAGGGATAATAATAAAGTAACTATAATTTACTCTCCTAGATCTTTTTGAGAGTGAGGTGGAACTCTTAGTAATTATGCTGGGATAGCAGGCATTAACTTGAACATAGGATCACAGTGTCTCATGGACATCACCATGAAAATAATGTTTGCTATATCAGAATTTTAATGCTAAATTAACATGTACCAGAAGTTGTCATTCCCCTTAGTTGTAATTCAACCAACATTTATTAACCAGCTACCATGTGCTGTGTTCTGTGATGTACATTGTGTGCAGTACTGGAGGAAAGGGGTCAGTACTGGAGAATAAGCACAAAGCTGGATGGACAGGGATATAAATGGCACTCTTGATGTAATTTGTGGAGTAGTAAAGATATGAATTCTTCAGGAGTAGAGTGACGGTGCAAACTGTGATCCAAATTTGGGATGGAGGAGTGAGGATTATGAAAAATTCGAAATATTTGAGCTAGGCCTTGAAGGATAAAATTTTGATTGGAAGTAGGATATTTAAGGCAGAGGGTAAAAAGCATACATAATGGCACTTGAGTGTGGAAGTGCATGTGGGTGAGGAGGAGAAAGTAGAGTATGTTGGTGTGGCTGCAGTATGAAGAAAATAGGAGAACAAAGCGACAAATGAGGCTTTAAATTAGTTATGAGTAAGATTGTGAGGACTTCATCACCTAAGGACCTCTCCATAAGAACAAAAAACAAAGTACTCCTTATATAAATTAGTCAAAAAGAGAATCAGATAATAACATGTAAATTTCAATGTTTTCCCCAAGCAACATATCTTCATATACATTTTTTTCATTCATTAAACCAGTTATTACTCATAATGTGGCCCTCAGATCAGCAGTATAGGCTTCACTTGTGAGCATATTAGAAATGCAAATTTATGGTCCTCAACCTGAACTACTGAATCCAAATTTCTTGTGATGAGATCCAAGAAACTGTTTTAAATGGCTTTCCAAGGGGATTCTTAATGCTCATTAAAGTTTAAGAATCACTACATTAAACATTTATCAAGCGCCTCTTTGCTGTCAGCTGGAGTGTTGGACCCTGGAGATATGGAGTTGAGCTGAATTAAATGCAATCTCAACCCTTGATTGTTAAACAAGGACACCTAAATGAAAACCTTTTGTATGGGAGACAAGCCACAAAGTGATGAAATTGTCCTCTAAGATATAATACTTTACTGCTAGGTATTTCATGACTCCAAAACTAAAAATCGATATACTCCAGAATTTTCCAGGGAAACATGAGAGTCTTTCCTTAGCATCTAAAAAGTAAACATGTTTCCTTATGTATAGGTTATTAATATGGCTGAATTTGTCTCCAGAAGTAGTTCAAATGCTTATAAAGCTATACTACTTGGCTTTATCTTTTTAATAACTTTGTTTACATTTTTTGCTTTTGCGATGTGTTCATAAGTTCAGAAATGTTTAAGTGCTTGAAAATACTTAGCAGTTATTATTTTTTTATTATCAAATCACTGCTGTGGGCAGTTATTATTTTTTTATTATCAAGTCACTCAAATATACTGAAATACTGAGCTACCTATCACACAGATTTAACTTGTCATTTTGTTCTATGAAGGAAATATTTTAATGTTATCAAATCAAAAACCAAGAAGTATAGGATGAAGAGAAGAGAGGAGTAGTTGTTGAGGATATGAGGCCTGAATATTTTCCAGAGCTGATGAAAGTCTTGGATCCTTGGATATAGGAGATACCAGGTATAGACAGCAGAAGATAGAAAAGTAAATATTCACATTATTGTGAACCTACAGAACCAAGAAACTGGCAGGGATCTCAAAATCAACTACCAAGAAAATGATATGGAATCATATTTCTCAGAGAGTAGAAAGAAAATGGTCATCAACATAGAATTATGTATACCTAGCCAAAATATCTTGTAAGAGTGTGAGAAAAATAAAGACATGTAAGATAAAGCTGAGAGAATATACTTACAAACAGCCTTCCCTGAAGAGACTTCTAAATAATTTATCCAGGAATAAGAAAGACAGATTCCAGAAGGGAGATCTAAAATGCAGAAAAGAATGGTAAAGAAATAATTAGACAGGTAAATGAAATAAAAGGTACTGGTATAAAATACCATCAAATATTACTATAAAATATGTGATATATAATAATTTTATTGCCATTTAGTAATAAATTACATTATGATTTCTCCTTTATCTCAGTAGGTATTTAGGAGTATGTTTTATTAAAATATATATATATATATATATATATATATATATACTTTTATTATTGCTTTCTAATCTAATTTTTTTTTTGGTCTTTTTAGGGCCATACCTGCGTCATATGGAAGTTCCCAGACTAGGGGTCCAATTGGAGCTGCAGCTGACAGCCTACACCACAGCCACAGCAATCTGAGCTGTGTCTGCAACCTACACACCTCATGGCAAGGCTGGATCCTTAACCCACTGAGCAAGGCCAGGAATCAAACCTACATTCTCATGGATACTAGTCGGGTTTGTAACCTCTTGAGCCACAATCGGAAATCCTAATCTAATTCTATGAGATATTTTCATAAATCTGATATTAATTATTTGAAAATGTTAAAGCATCCTTTATCAGTTTCAGTTTATGTATCAGCTTCATTAGCACTCAGGGTCTAGGAAACACAAGGCACGCTTAATGGGAATTTTGATGGAAATGTATTTACAAATATGTTGAGGGAGGTTTCAATAGCTGGGGACTATCAACAGTGAGAAGGGGCTATTATACCCTCCAAACTTTCTTTTTCTTTGTTTGTTTGTTTGTTTCTCTCTCTCTCTCTCTCTTTTTGGCGGGGGGGGGGGGGGGCTGCATTCGCAGCATGTGGAAGTTCTTGGGCCAGGGATCAAACCCGTGCCACAGCACTGAGAACACTGGATCCTGCATCTTTAATCTGCTGAGCCACCAGGGAACTCTATCACCTCCAAACTTTAAGGGACAAAGAGAGGAAACAGTATTATGGGAACCCAGTGTGATGTAGAGCAGTGGACATGGGGATGCTCTATATGAAGATGCAGTGCAGTATTTGCCTTTCTCTGACTTATTTTCCTTAGCATAATGCCCTCCAATTCCATGCATGTTTTTTATTAATGGCAAATTTTCAGTCATTTTTATAGCTGAGTAGTATTCCACTGTGTATATGTACTACACCTTCTTTATCCATTCATCTATTGATGGATACTTAGGTTGTGTCCGTATCTTGGAAATTGTTGATAATGCTGCTGTGAACACTGGGGTGTATATATCTTTTCAAATTAGTGTTTTGGGGTTTTTAAGATGTATACCCAGGAGTAGAATTCCTAGGTCAAATGGTAATTCTATATTTAGTTTTTTGAGACACTTCCACTCTATTTTCCTGCATGTAATCTCTTGTGATAGTCTCTGTCTTTCAATGGGCAAAACTATTCTAATTACATTTCTTTGATGGCTATTCTTTTCAAAATTTTTTCCTACTACAAACTTATCTAGTAAAATGCAGTGATCAAATGCTTCGCATTTTTGTGTCTGTCTCCGAGGGTATTTAGTGATGACCTTAACATTCACAGGAGAGGCTCTAATTTGCCTTTGAGTAGAGCTGACTTTAGTTAGCATTAAAATAAAAGAAGGATCTTTAGAAATTTGGTTCCTAAATCCCTGTTATGTTTTGATCTGTTGGGTAGAATTGTTCATGGTGAGCTTGATTTTTATTCTAAATGTAGTGGGCATCCACTTGGAACAGTGGAGAATATGGAAATGACATATTTTCATGTGAGAGATAAAAGAATCAATCTGAATGAAATGCCAATGGACTCTGGGGCGAGAGTGAAAACAAAGAAACCAGTCACCCAGATAAGAGATGATGGTGGTTTGGGCTAGGGTAGTAGTAGTGGAGGCAGTGAGAACTGGTCAATTCTGGATGTGTTTTGAAGATAAATCCTTTGTATTTGCTGATGGAGGAAAAAAATGAATCAAGGCATGTTCTTAGGTTTTAAGTTTGAGCAGTGAGATTAACGGTGGTACCATTTACTGAGATATGGGTCTGGGAGAGGAACTTCATAAGTTTTGTTTTGGATATGCTGAGTTTGAGTGCTTGATATATTTACTCAGTGAATATTTATTTTGTAGTTAGTATGTGTCAAGTACTATTTAAATGCTTGGCAAACAGCATGAATGAAACTGACTCCTCCCTCACCAAATCCTTGCCCTAACAGATCTTTCGTTATAATTATAGGATATAGTGAATAAGTAGTGAACATAATGAATTAGGGCTCTGGGAAACAATCCGATGGGGGAGTGCCAGTGAAGTGTTGCTAGTGCTAGAGGAGTGTGTGTATGTGGCAGGCCTCATTGAAAAGATGACTTTGAGAAAAGACCTGATGGAGGTGACAGAATTAGCCAGGCACTCGCCTGGGAGAAGAGATTTCAGGACGAAGCAACTTTAAGTGCAAAGGCCCAAGGCAGGAATGTGACTAGCAATTTTGAGGGGGAAAAAAATGCTCTTGTGCTTCAAAAAGAGTGATCAAGGATAAGACTATTAGGAAGTGAGGTCATAGAGTTAACTGGACTGCATCTGGATGGCTGTGTAGAAGGTTTTTTCCTTTTTTCTTTTGTCTTTTTAGGGCCGTACCTGTGGCATATGGAGTCTCCCAGGCCAGGGGTTGAATAGGAGCTACTGTTGCCAGCCTACAGCACAGCCACAGCAATGTGGGATCTGAGCCATGTCTGAGACCTATACCACAGCTCACAGCAACACTGGCTCCTTAACCTACTGAGCAAGGCCAGGGATGGAACCCGCATCCTCATGGGTACTAGTCGGGTTCGTTAACCACTGAGCCATGACAGGAACTCTGCATAGGAGTTTGACTTTTACTCTGAGCCACAAGTTGGGAAGCAATGATTTTTTTTTCAACCAGAGGGAAAACATCATCTGATTAATGTAACAACAGGGTCATTGTGACTGCTCTTTTGACTACAGGCTATGGGGGTCGAGGCGGGAAACAGGGAGAACAGTTAGGATGCTTTTGCAGGGAGCCAGACAAGGACTGAGGAGGCTTGGCAAACAGTGTGAGGTATCAAGGATTAGATATGAACTATTTTAGAGGGAGAGAGAGAGAGAGATTGAGAAATCAAGGATGACGGCAGTTTTTGGCCTGAGCCATAAGAAGGATGGCACTTCTGCCTACTGTGTAGGGAAGACTAAAGACGGAGTTTTGGTAGAACATCAAAAACTTAAGTTGTGAATGCTCATTTGGGGATGCCAACCAGTGAAGATGTTGAATAGGAAGTAAAATACAGTGGAATGGAGTTAAGGAAAGAACTATGGACTGGGGATAGAAATTTGGGAGTCATCAATACATGGATGGTAGTAAAAGCCAGGAGGAGAGTGTAGATATTAAAGAGACTGGCTCTAAGGACTGAGCCCTGGAGCACAACAGTGTTAAAGTGCCATGAGAAGTTCCCGTCATGGCTCAATAGAAACGAATCTGACAAGCATCCACAAGGACGCAGTTTCAATCCCTGGCTTCGCTCAGTGGGTTAAGGATCTGGCAATGCTGTGAGCTGTGGTGTAGGTTGCAGATGCAGCTCAGATCCCGTGTTGCTGTGGCTGTGGTATAGGACGGAGGCTATATCTCTGATTTGGTCCCTAGTCTGGGAACCCCCATACACCATGGGTGCGGCCCTAAAAAGCCAAAAAAAAAAAAAGTGCCACGAGAGGAAAACGACCCACAAAGGAAGCTTTGAAGACGCAGCCAGTCAGGAGAAAAACCCAGAGCGCCATCTGCTCCCTGGAAGGTGAGTGAAGAAGTGGAATAAGAAAAGGGAGGAAATGTCTGTCATATTAAATATTGCCTGTAGGTCAACTTGGATGAGGATTGGTAGTTGACCCTGGGGTTTATAACGCGAAGGTCATTTTTGAGCCGGACAAGATCACCTCGGTGGAGGTGGAGGTGGAGGTGCAAGCCTGCTTGTAGTGGGTGTAAGAGGGAAAATCAGCAGCTAGAGGCAGGAGGTATAGAGAACTGTTTTTCCAAGGGTTGTACTGCAAAAGGAAGCATGAAAATGAGGAGAGAGCTGACAGGAGAATTAAGGTCAAAGGAATTTTGTTTTGTGAAATCAGAGAAATGACAGTTTATTTGTGTGTCCCTACTGATGTGGACAGTGGAGTAGAAAGGGAAAAATGCAGGAATAAGCAGGAGTTGCTGGAGTGATGTGCTGTAGCAGGAGGAGGGGCTGAGACCCAGGGCACAGGGGGCGGCCGTGGCCTTTCATGGGGCGAGGACATTGCCCCCAGAGCAGCAGGGCCGGATATGCCAGTGGAGGTGTGACTAAGCCCGGCCGTTCGTTATAACATCATAACGTTCTCAGAAACTTTGTCACATAGTATGGTTTGAAACTCCCTGTCCCTAGGGAAAGTCTAGATTTAAAAATTTTTTTTTTTGTCTTTTTGTCTTTTTCAGGGCAGCACCTGCGGCATATGGAGGTTCCCAGGCTAGGGGTTGAATCGGAGCTATTTCCAGCCTATGCCAGAGCCATGACAATGCACAATCTGAGCCGCATCTGCAACCTGCACCACAGCTCACGGCAACACCGGATCCTTAACCCACTGAGCAAGGCCAGAGATGGAACCTGCAACCTCGTGGTTACTAGTTGGATTCATTAAACACTGAACCACGTGGGAAACTCCAAGGGAGAGTCTAGATTTTAGAGTGGAACTAGAAGCCCAAATAGCTCCTGAGGACATTGGGTCCTGGGCTGTTGTGAGGCCGTGGCTGATTGTGGTGGGCAGGATGGAGGAATGAGCTTGCAGCATGCTGCTTTCAGCCCCAGAATTTCAGCCTCCCCTGATTATTCCCTCTGCCCTAATGGAAACTGATGTGCACTTATTTTAGAGAGTGAATCACTTCAATTAAATGCATTTACTATTATCTTTAAGAAAGTACTTTTAAAACTAGTGCTTGCATTTCAACTCAAGCCAGCAAAAGTATTTCGTGAGTTTTGTAGCAAAACTGTGTTCCTTATTCCTAGTGAATGAATGAAATAGCAGGCAACATTTTATGTTCATCTGTTTTCATATTTTCTGTCACAGTATTAGCTCACTTAATTATTCACAAATATAACAAAACAGCTATTTTAAACCTTGTAAATTAAACCTATAAATGGCCTTGGAGTTATGATCTGACATAGCAATCCTTCTCAGCTTAATTTATAATTTAACGGTAATGAAATTCATAAATAGGAAAAGCAGAGCTCTAAGAGGCAGAGAGAAGCCTAACTTATAATGGCCAGTTACAATAAGAAAATAGCTTTTTGAATTGTTAAACTTGATAATAGCTTAATTGCAAGCTATTAAATCCGAGAAATAATTTTTCAATCTCCTTAACCTTTAAATTAAATATTTCTAATACCAATTCTTTCCTACAGTAGTTTTATAAGAAGAAATCCAATTATTTCATCATAATAACCCATCTTTACATTAATTGGTTCAAATTACCATTGTTTAAACTTTTGGGGAAAACCAGCAGTTTCACTCCTAGGCACATAGCTCAGAGAAGTGGAATCAGATCTCTGCACAGAAACTTACACATGAAGGTTCATAGAAGCGTGATTCATAAAAGCCAAAAAGTAGAAACAGGCCAAACTGCTGTCAGCTGATACATGGATAAGAGCTATGGTATGTCCACCAGGGAATATTATGACAATAAAAAGGGATGAAATATGGATTCATGCTACAGCATGGATGAACCTTGGAGACATCATATTAAGAAGCCAGACCCATCATGTTAAAAAGCCCCGTGTTCTGTGATTGTATTTATATGAAATGTCCAAATTGGCAAATCTATACAGGCAGAAAGCAGATGAGTGGTTGCTTGTGAGAGGGAAGAGAGGGGATTGGGGATGGGCAGCGATTGCTAGTAGGTATGAAGTTTCTTTTTGAGGTGATTAAAACATTCTAACATTAAATACTGGTGATTGTTACATAACTGTGAGTGTATTAAAAACCACCACATATGTATACTTTAAAAGAGTTCATTTTATAGTATGTGAATTATATCTTAATAAAGTTGCTAAAGAATATTAGCTTTCACAAGACAGCATAAGTTGAGAAATTTCATTTCCATTCTCCTCTAAAAAAATTATAGCCAGTCTATGACTCACTGTGAAAAAAAAATAATGAGGTAAAAGAATAGTCATTTTCCGTCATTTTTCTGTTCTAGCAAATGACTATTGAACGGTTGATTAAAGGTCAGAGGGACACTGTATTTCTAGAAATATTTTTTTAAGCTGCTTGAAATCCCAGACAATAAGTGTTGATTGTACAAGCAGGCAAGCGCAGATGGATATGAAAAAGTGCCATTGCAATGCCAACTCAATATTTGGAAATTTCTCTCTAGAATGGAGTGATTTCTTTTTTCTTTTATTTAGTCTTTTCCCCATCTGGAAACAACCTGTAGGGCCACAGTAAGGTCGCATAGGCCTCAGTGGAATGGGAAACACTGATGTGATGGCATGCAGGTCCACCAAGTTGCTGGTGATCCAGACTAGTGTCTCTGACCAGGCAGTCCAGCAGAGACATTAAAACATGTCGTATCTATATTTCTTTCCTGGAGAACTCGCATTTCTTTAGCTCCTTTGAAGAATTCAGTGCATTGAAAGGATAAAGAAGTGGACTGAATACCACAGCAGAAATGCTAATGACCCATTGTTATTTGAGGAACCTCCATACTGTTTTCCACAGTGGCTGCACGAATTTACACTCCCACAAGCGGTCCCTTTTCTCCACATCCTCTCCAATACTTGTTCTTTCTGTTCTTTTTGATGATTGCCATTCTGACAGGTGTGAGGTGATATCTCATTGTGGCTTTTGATTTACATTTCCCTGATGAGTAGTGATGTTGAGCATCTTTTCTTCTGCCTGTTGGCCGTGTGCATTTCCTCTTTGGAAAAATGTCTATTCAGGTCTTCTGTCCATTTTTTAATTGGGTTGTTTGCTTTTTTGATGTTGAGTTTATGAGCTGTTCTATGTATTTTTGAGTACTAACCCCCTGTTGGTCATATCATTTGCAAATATTTTCTCCCAAAGTAGGTTACCTTTTCATTTGGTTGTACAAATTAGGTTTCATTTGTTTATTTTTACTTATTTTCTTTGCTTTAGGAGACCAATAAAAAAATATTGCAAAATTTATGTCAAAGAGTGTTCTGCCTATGTTTTCTTCCCAGAGTTTTATGGTTTCTAGTCTTACATTTAGGTGTTCAATCCCATTTTGAGCTTATTTTTGTATATGGTATTAGAGAACGTTCTAATTTCATTCTTTTAAATGTAACTGTCCAGTTTCCTCAGCACCACTTATTGAAGAAACTGTCTTTTCTCCATTGTATATTCTTGCCTCCTTTGTCATAGATTAATTGACCTTGGGGAGTGCATGGGTTTATTGCTGGGCTCTCTCTTTCGTTCCATTGGTTTCTGTGTCTGTTTTTGTGCCAGTACCACAAAAGCATTTTTCTGAAGTCTGGAAGGGTTATACCTCCAGCTTTGTTCTTTTTCATCAGGGTTGCTTTTGGCTATTCTGGGTCGTCTGTGGTCATTCTTTTTTTGATGATAGTAACTACGGTCTATTCTCTTAATAGCTTTCAAGTATACAATATGGTATTTTCATTAAAGTCACTATACATTAGATCCTCAGAACTTAGTCATATTATAGCTGGAGGTTTGACCCCTTTGTGTCATTTCCCCTGTTCCTAGCACAAAAATGATAAGAGAGAGAAACAACCTTATTGCTGATCTGGAGAAAATGTTAGTGGTATGGATAGATCAAACTAGCCACAACATTCCCTTAAGCTAAAGCAGGGAATTCTATGAAGGCTGAGAGGAGTGAAAGCTGCAGAAGAAAAGTTTGAAGTTCAGCAGAGGGTGGTTCATGAGGCAATAAATCGTCTCTAAAATATCAAAGTCCAAGGTGAAGCAGTGAGTGCTGATGTAGAAGCTGCATCAGGTTATCCACGAGATCTATTTCAGACAATGAATGATGGTGGCTACACAAACAACAGGTTGTCAATGTAGATTAAACTGTTTTAGATTGGAAGAAAATGCTATTTAGGACTTTCATAGCTAGAGAGGAGAAGTCAGAGCCTAGCTTCAAAGGAGGGACTCTACTGTTAGGGGCTAATGCAGTTTGATATTCACTTGAAGCCAGTGCTCCTTACTGTTCTAAAAAAATCCTGGGTCCCTTAAGATTTAAGTTAAATCTACTCTGCCTGTGCTCTATAAATGGAACAATAAAGCCTTGATGTTAACACATCTGTTTACAATATGGTTTACTGAATATCTTAAGCCCACCATGAAGATTTATTGCTTTGAAAAAAAAAGATTCCTTTCAAAATATGACTGCTCACTGACAAAGCACCACATCACTCAAGACCTGTGATGGAGATGGACAGTGGGATTAATGTTATTTTCATGGTAACACACATCTCTTCTGTAGCCCAAGGAATCATTTTGACATTCAAATCTTACTATTTAAGAAATACGTTTGAAGGATTCACCATTCTAGATGCCATTAAGAACATTTGTGATCCATGGGAAAAGGTCAAAATAGCATTCACAGGAGTTTGGAGGAAGTTGATTTCAACCCTTCTGGATGACTTTGAGGGTCTCATGACTTCAGTGGAGGAAGTCACTGCAGATGTAGTGGCAATAGACAGAGAACTAGAATTGGCAGTGGAGCCTGAAGATGTGACTGGGTTGCTACAGTCTCATGATTAAACTTTAGTAGATGAGGAGTTGTTTCTTATGGATGAGTAAAGAAAAAGAAAGTGGTTTATTGAGTTTGAACCTACTCCTAGTGAAGATGCTGCGAAGACTGTTGAAATGACAACAAAGGATTTAGAATATTACATCAACTTAGTTGATAAAGCAGTGTCAGGGTTTGAGAGGATTGACTTCAGTTTGGAAAGAAGTTCTAATCTGGGTTAAATGCTATCAAACAGCGTTGCATGCTGTAGACAAATCATTTGTGAAAGGAAGAGTTGATCAATGTGGCAAAATTTATTGTTGTCTTATATTAAGAGATTGTCACAGCCACCCCAGCCTTTAGCAACCACCACCCTGATCATTCAGCAGCCATCTTCATCAAGGCAAAAAGATTACAACTCTCTGAAGGCTTAGATTATGGTTTTATGACTAGCATATTCTAGCAGTAAGTTTTTTTTTTTAATTAAGGTATGTACATCATTTTTTACAGATATAATAATACTGCATACTTAGTAGACTGCATACAGTACAATGTAAACATAACTTTTATAAATATAAAGGCAGTGAGAAACCAAAGAATTCACATGACTTCTTTTTTTATTTTTTTTCTTTTAGGGCTGCACTCATGACATATGGAGGTTCCCAGGCTAGGGGGTCAAATTGGAGCTATAGCTGCCAGCCTACATCACAACCACAGCAATGCCACATCCCAGCCTTGTCTGTGACCTACACCACAGCTCACAGAAATGCCAGATCCTTAAACCACTGAGCGAAGCCAGGGATTGAACCTGCAACCTCAAGGTTCCTGGTCGGATTCGTTTCCTCTGTGCCACAATGGGAACTCCTTCACATGACTTCTTTTACTGCCGTATTTGCTTTATGGCAATGGTTTGGAGCTAAATTTGCAATATCTCCGAGCCATGCCTATGTGTAATGCAGAGAGAGGAACCAAATCCCCTTCAAACGTTGTAATGTTTAAGTGTAAGTAAGGCAGTCTGATTCATCATCCAAATAATCACAGGGTGCCACAGGGGCCGGTAGGTTGCCATAGACAGCCAGGACATAGGGCGCCCTCCTAATATGACATGTGCGTGGGATGGGATGAGCACTGCCTGGCTCCTAGCAAGGGTTTTCCATTCCCTTCTCTCCCACTCAGACACTCCTCTACCCACTCTTCTCTGTCTGGCTTCTCCTCTTTCTTCAGGTCACAGTTTAAATGCCACCTCTTCATAGATGCCACCCCTGACTGTACTCTACTTGACCTTCTTTTCTTGTCTTTCATAGAATTTACTGCAGTTGAACCAAGGTTTGCCTTTATGTGCGTGTTGATTGCTTCTTTCCTCCTTTCTGCTGGAAGCTCCATTCAGGCAAAGACCATATCTTTTTTCTTCACCAGTGTATTCCCAGAGGCTTGCTTAATTCTTGGTGGGCATTCAAATAATTTATAGAATGAACGAATGTAAATGACTATTAATTCCTTTTCTCTATACTAGTGCTTCTCACTGAGGATGCTTTTGCCCCCTGGGGAACATTTGGCAATGTCTGGAAACTTCTGTGGATATCGCAATTCAGGGGATGGCACTACTAGTCTGTGGGGCCAAGCATGCTGCTATAGTCTGTGGGACAGCCCCAACCCCAACCCTTGCAACAAAGAATTACCCAAGGTGGAAAGTCAGTAGTAATGAGACTGAGGGATCCTGACCTGTTCCTAGTGATGTAAGAAATTTTATTGCCCTGAGTGGGTGCTCAGATAATGAGTGTACTGAGAAAGTTATTTGTATTTTAATCTTAAGGATGCATATCGTTAATATGGTGAAAGAGAGCAATTAGGCTTATTTTGTATCTCAAAAATTAAGCAGTAGATGGCACTAGAAGACGTAATTTACTCTTCAGTTTCTTTGTAGGTGCATCGTCTTTATTGTTTACAATTTTTCCTAGTTAATTTCACCCCCTTTCTGCACATACTTATTTTTCCACTAAATTAGATGTATGAAGATTACATGGCAGTATTTCTGCCATTCGGTTCCATAGACACACAGTCTGTGCCTAATATGTGCAAGGCACTATAATGTGTATGGAGTTAAGTCTCTCACAAGTTTTGTCCTCAATAAGCTTACACACCTTGACTAATCCCCCTGATGAGTATCTCATGCTGGCAGCCTCACACCATCACGTGGAGTAATTTACCATCTTTCAGGTAAACCTTTCCTAGGTCCCGAGTAGGCGTGTCACTATAGTACCATGATGCGGAGCACTGATACGCATACATGAAGAAAGAATACTCTTTGGCCTGCAGCCATTTGAAGTTTTTATTCCCATGGAATGGAAAAACCATATCCTCTCCATGTTGTAGTAACAACAATAGATCTCTGTTTCAGTTCATCTAAAGCCCGGAGAATCACAGAAAACATTTCAGATGTTATGGATGATTTTTGCTCTAGGAAATCCAGCAGACCATTTTCTCATCTGATATCTGTCAGGCACTACTTGTATATCAGGTGCCCTACTAAACAGTGGGGAGAAGATGAATGGAACACAGTTCCTGCGCAGGAGGGAGAGGTGCACATGGTACGTTTCCTGTCTCAGCAGGCAGCATCATCATTTATCCAGTTGCCCAGGCTACAGATCTAGAAGTCGTTCCTGACTCCTTTCTCTCCACGCTATACAGTCCATCAGCAAACTGTGCGACTCTATCTCACATATGTCTGCTTCTTTACCAAATAGTTCAAACCATCGTTATCTTGCTCCTGGACTGTTACTCATAACTAGTCATGCTTCTTCCACTCTGAATATTGATTTTTCTACTTAAGTAGAGTGTGGCCCTTGGAAAATAGCAGTCAGATTTGACATTCCGCGGCTGTCTCCCCATTGCCAGGAGAGTAAAATCCAAACATATATGGTCAAGCTTAAACCAGAATCTCTGACCACCTCTCTTACTACTTCTACTGTCCCCTCTCTGAAGCCCTACTACATCACTTTTGTACCAATTGGCCTCATCTACTCCTATGAGCTTAACACACTTGAGAACAATTCAGCTAGATTCTGGCCCCACTGTCCAAAAGTTGAGCATCTGTGAGTGAGATAGATCTACTTAATGTAGCAATGAGATGTACTGGGTCAATTATGTGGCTTCTCGTGATGCAGGAAAGACTTTCTGGAGAAAAAACTATAAGCTCTATCTTGGAAAATAAAAGGGGTGACAACCAAGTGAATTTGAAAATAGAAGGGTAAATTAACTTGAAGAAAGAGTGAAAAAGGCAGATTTCATTGTGTTCCCTATGGCCGTGACCTAGAGATGTACAAATGCATGGATGGCATTTTTTCAATGTGTGCGCAGCTGTGTCTATTCAGCAAAATGAAGGAAAAATTCCCTAAACTCTGTCTATAGTGTACCTTATGTTAAGCATCATTCTAGTTACTTTATGTATCTCATTTGATTCTTGTGATACTGTTACGGCATCAGTGGCATAATCCCTTTTGAAAACATAGGAAGCAAAGGCAAAAAGAGGTTTCATTACATGCCAAAATCTATAAGTGGCAGAACTGACATTTGATTCTAGGTCTGTCTGCTTATGAAATCCATTTTTTTCCCCCACTAACACACACTATCTCTCTGTTATGTTGTTAAACTCTTAAACAACAGAATTGGCCCCCAGCAATATCATCAGTCACAGGGTGAAATCTCACAATAACTAGGGAAATGAAACTCCTTTTTGAAGACTTTGGATATGTGTTTGAAGCAAGTCAGGTTTACTCAAAGAAGGTCTTGTTTTGCCTTAATAACTCTTCGGAGCATCATTTTCTACCAATACAAATTCATTTGATCTGTTAAGACTGTTCTATGTAAACTGCTTATTTGCCTAAACATTAATCTTGTTTGGAAAAAACTTACAAGTGCAGAGACAGCCTCAATATGAATTATGGCTCCTGGAGTGTTCAGGTCAGATTGAGAGTGGCTGAACTTGGGATTCATGTCATGTTTTCCTGCAGAAGAGCTTTAGGAAGTTTAGTTACGGCACCACTTGAAGTCAGTCTAGTCATTTGGGAATTTTAATTAAGTTCTGGGCAGCCACTAAGTATACCATATTCTGAGGCCAATTTGTTCCAAATAGCTATAGAGAATTGGGCATGTTTACATGAGCACCATTCCTGGACATAAATCACAGCCAGCAGGAAGATTCAGAGGGTAAAAGTTGGTTCAAAGTTATCTTAAGCTAGCTTAACCATCAGAGATGCATGTTTGCTTATACTTCATTTATTTATTTATTTATTTATTTAGGGCCGCACCTGTGGCATGTGGAGGTTCCCAGGCTAGAGGTCTAATCGGAACTGTTGCTGCCGGCCTACGCCAGAGCCACAGCAATGCCGGATCCGAGTCGCATCTGCAACCTACACCACAGCTGACAGCAATGTGGGATCCTTAACCCACTGAGCGATGCCAGGGATCAAACCCGCAACCTCATGGTTCCTAGTTGGATTCGTTTCCTCTGTGCCATGATGGGAACTCCTGCTTATACTTCTTTTAAAATAATACTTGGATTTTTAAAAATTGGGGTCTGGAAGGCTAGTTTCTCACAGCCAAATCTATCCCAGGAATTAAATTTCCAGCACATCAGTGAGTGTTCCCGATGGCCAAAGCTCACAAAAATTGCCTAAGTTCCTTTTTTGGTGTGCAATTATATACTCAGATTTGGGTCTTCTTTACATGTATTTCTCCCTACATTAAATCTTTCGTCTTTAAAAATCATGGACATGGAGAACAGACTTGTGGTTGCCAAGAGGGAGGGGGAGGGAGTGGGAGGGACTGGGAATTTGAGGTTAATAGATGCAAACTGGAGCCTTTCGAATGGATAAGCAATGGGATCCTGCTGTAAGCACTGGGAACTATGTCTGGTCACTTGTGATGGAGCATGATAATGTGAGAAAAAAAGAATGTATACATGTATGTGTGACTGGGTCACCATGCTGTGCAGCAGAAAATTGACAGAACACTGTAAATCAGCTATAATGGAAAAGATAAAAATCATTACTAAAAATCTTTTCCATTCTCTCACTGTGGTGGACTAAGAATGTTGGTGACAAAGAATGGGTGGGCTGAGGCTGCTGCCTCTAGTTCAGTGTTATTTGTAGTTCTCTCTCTGTATGACACACTTGACGAAACTGCTAATTTGCAAAATTGCTGATCTCAGGTTGAAACTTCAGAACTTTCTGTTTTGAACCAGCCTTAAAACTGTACTTTCCATGGTGTACAGCATAAAAAAGAAGCTTTATGTTTGAGGAGAAGGTTGTGAAAATTAAGAATGATTTTGCTTTTTTTCTTTTTTCTTTTTAGGGCTGTACCTGCGGCATATGGAAGTTCCCAGGCTAGGGGTTGAATTGGAGCTGCAGCTGCCAGGCTATACCACAGCTTGTGGCAATTCAGGATCCTTAATCCACTAAGCAAGGCCAGGGATCAAATCTGCATCCTCATGGATACCTTGTCAGGTTCTTAACCCACTGAGCCACAACGGGAACTCCAAGAATGATTTTCTATTTTTGAAATTCTTTTCCTCTTTCCTTCTCCCAGAATCTTTGCTTTGGGTAAGGACAGTAGCATCTTTGCCATCTCTCTGACTTCAAAGCTCAGTCATCGTTTGATCTCTGTCACTCACTCAAAACCTTACCCAGCTGGCATCTCCAAGACTTGTCATTCTACATCTAAAATGTCCCTCAATAGCCCTTTTCGTTCCTTTGTCACTGTTATCACTCACTCTCTTTCATCCAAGAATCAGGGTGACAGCCTACACTCATCCTTTCTCCCCTCCCTGAAAGTGCTAAGGACTTTCCCACTTAAACATCTCTCTGGCCCTCATCATTTCTTGCCTAAACAATGAGAAAAGTCCCCAAGTTGGTCTGATTGACCCCGGTTTTGTCTCCATTGCAGTGCTGTCTGTCTCCCTTTTTCAGACTGCTAGCTATTTTGACAGAGGCACTAGCTTATTCAATGCTGTCTCTTTACTTCCTGTTACGGTGCCTGCCATGCGGTGTAGATCATTAACATTTATTCAACAGCACATGGTAGGGGACACTCTGTGCTAAGCACTGGGACTGCAGAAGTGAATAAAACAGACATGGCTCTGCCTTCCTGCTACCTTAGATCTAATGAGTAGAGAAAGACCAAGAGCAAGTAAGAAACAAAGAACAATAAAGGTTTATTAAATGGTATGAGTTTAAAAGGTTTAGGATGAATGGAGAATAACAGAGGAGCTCCTGCTTTATAGGTGGGATTCACAGAAGCCTGATGGCAGAAAGGTAGCAAGCGGTATAATAAAAGGGCAAAGAGAATGACTGTCAAAGAAGCAACGTGTGCAAAGGTCCTGAGGTAGGAAGAGCTTGGTCTATTTGAGGAACAGAAAAGAGACCAATGGGGCTGAAGCCTAGTATCATGAAATAAAGTGGAATCTCTAGCCTAGGGCCAGGCAGATCAGGGCCATACCCTGAATTTTCATGCAAGGGCAAAGGACCATTTTGGGGGCAGAAAGACCAGTAGATGCTATTGTAGGATTCCAGGTAAGAGTTATTCTTGTATGGATAAATTTTGTCTTGTCTGGATTTCTGTAATTGCTTTCTATCTCTATGTCATCCTAATTCACTTTCCACTCCAGATTTATTTTTTCTAGTGAAGCTTTAATCACACTTGTCTATTCTACATTTTCCAATATGTAAAAAGTTCCAGTACAAACTCCTGAGTATGGAATTAAGACATCCTGTGGCATTCCTCTATGCAGATTTATCTTCCATGTTCTCTCCTAGATAGATCTGTATATAAGCCAAACTGTTGCTTATCACTTCCCCACCTCTATGTATTTAATTAAGTGATTCTGCTTGGAATGCATCTTCCTCATTTCTTTCTATTAGGTATTTGTGCTTCCAGTTGAGACTGGCTCAGGAACAGTTGTCCCATAGTTTCTATTGGGGGCGTGGGTTCCAGGATCCCCGTGGATATCAAACTCCATGGATGCTCACGTCCCTTGTCTAAAATGGCATCATATTTGTATATAGGCTATGCATATCCTCCTGTATATTTATTTAGGGGCCAATGTTCTTTTTATTTTTTTACTATTTTTTCATTTTAAAAGTTTTATTGAAGTTTTGTTGATTTATAAGGTTGTGATAATTTCTGCTGTACAACAAAGTGATTCAGTTATACATGGAGACACGCCCATTCTCTTTCAGTCTCCTGTATATTTTAAATCATCACTAGATACTTGTAATATCTAATACAATGTACATGCTATTTAAATAGTTGTAAACACAGTGCAAGTGCTATGTAAATAGTTGCTTAGGTAGCAAATCAAGTTTTGTATTTTGGAACCTTCTGGGATTTTTTTGTTTAATATTTTTGATCCACAGTTGGTTGAATCTACAGATGTAGAACCCACAGATGCAGGGGACTGACTGTACTGACACTGATATGAAACTTTTCTTATATCAATAACCTGAAGTAGTGCTTCCCCCATTTGAATCTCTACTTCAGCATGTTTTTCACTTTTTCTTACCTTGCTCTGTGTTATCTTAGTCTTCTGTGTCATTTTAGTCTTCTGTGTCATTCCTATTTTGAATTTACCAGCACCTTGAACATTGCATGAGCTCAGTTAAGTTTTTATTGAAACCAGTACACTTCTGTGTATTGTAGTATCTAACAAAATTGTGTGTGTGTGCCTGTACATGCATTTAGTGCCCCAAAGCTTAGTAGTTATTGCATAATTTTAATGTTGTTTTTAAAAGGCAGGTTTGCTTTAGAGCCTTAGATCCATATTTAGTTTGAATCTTCGAACATCTGGTTCTCAGATATAACAATCTCACGTGCATGTGTTTGTTCCAGAAAATCCCCCTACTTCATAGGAATAATAAGAGCTTGGCACTTACCTCTAAATCATAATCTTTAATTAAATATTGAGATTTCACAAGTTAATGTGTATGAGGGAATAGCAAGAAGATAGTGGCGATAATAAAGAAACTGTGTGAGGGAGGAAATTATGTTCGGATTGGCATTAACTTAACCAGATACGCTGGAAGGAAGCTGAGACCTGATTAAAATTCCAAATGTTAAAAAGAAATGAAGGCCGTCAGTAGTAAGAGGTAGGTCATCTTGGAAGAGAGGCAGCTGTTTGTCAGGTGGTTGAATGATTCAATAGAAATGTTGTAACATGTGGCATTTCAAGATCTATGGTGAGACTGGTATGGTGGACGAAGCAATAGCCTTGGCTTTAGACGGAATTAAATTCTACTGCGTGCCTCTTGGATATGAAATAATTTTCTAGAATTGGAGAATTGTTTTCAGTGGGATCGCAGGTTGGTTGGGTATAGAGTCTGCAGAGCCAGGCAAAACTGGGTTCAAGTCATGGCGTTTCTTTTTATTTTGGTAGCTCTGAATAAATTCATTTATCACTGTGAGCATCAGTTTTCTTATTTAGAAAGTGGCAGGAACAATACTCCTTACCCCACAGGGTTGTTGTGAAGATTAAATGAAGACTTTCATGTGAAACACTTAGTATAGAGTCTGGTACATAGTGAAGTGCAATTAATTTCTCTTTCCCTCCCTTTGCCTTTGTTAGGACACAAGTGGAGATTGTGTCTGTGTATATGGACAGTTGTATGACATCCAGCAGTTACAGCCCTTTGTAACACACCCATATGTAAAGGTCAATGATGATCAATAATCACTGTGTTGAGATCTATGCTAGATTAAATGCAATCCCTAGTGCAAGATTTTCACATTTATCTTGTAGATAAGCATGAGAGGAAGGAGACTTACTTGCAACATCAAAAGGATCATTCTGAGTCTTTGGGATCAAGAATGCATGGAGTGTGGGCACTTCTGAAGTTAAGGTATTATTTCCTATTAACACAGGTTACTTCAGAGGATGAAATTAAAAGAGAGAAACAGCAGGCTTTGAACTTGCTTATAAATCTATGTATTGCTTAACTTGTTACAAGGAACAAGTATTTCTTTTATAATGAAAGATGATGAAAGATGATGGTGGAAAAGTTGCTTTTATAATGAAAGATAATGAAAGATGATGGTGGAAAAGTTGCTTTAATTTAGGCAAGAGGCGATGGTGTCCTAGTCAAAGCCAGTGGTGCTGGGGAAGGCAATCATTTTAAAATTACTTAGGCAGTAGAATTGCCAGGGTGTGATTATTGGGAATTGGGGAGAATGCTGGAGAGGACAGAACTCAGGATGGTGCACAGGCTTCTCACTGAAATAAGGACACATTGGAAAAGCAATAGTTTAAGGTACATGTGGTAATCCCAATGTAATGTCTAGCAGGAGAATGGCCATACAGCCCTGGAAATCAGGACAGAGATGTGGACTGGAGATACACAGCGGCTATTCATTAGCACACAGAATGTGATAAGGCATGGAATTCAATCACTTAGTGCCACAGACTGCATTTTGTATCCCCACCAAAGTCATATACTGAAATCTATCTTAGCCTGTTCAGTCTCAGTAACAAACTACCAGAGCCTGGGTGGCTTATAAACAATGGTTTATTTCTCACAGATCTGGAGGCTAGAAATCCGAGATCAGAGCCCCAGAATGATCATGTTCTGGTGAGAGTCCACTTCCTGGTTCATAGCCAACCTTTTTCACTGCATCCTCATGCGGTGGAAGGGCATACTGAGCTCTCTGGAGCACTAATCCCATTCATAAGGACTCCACCCTCATGCCCTAAGCATCTCCCAAAGGCCTCACCTACTGATACCATCACCTGTAATGGTTAGGATTTCCACATATGAAGTTTTGTGGGCCGGGGGCCCAATCATTTAGACCATAGCAACATCCTAACTCCCGATGTGATGGTAGTATGACATGGGGCCTTTGGGGAGTGATTAGGTCATGAAGATGGAGCCCTCGTGAACGCTGTTTGTGCCCTTATAAAAGAGACCCCACAGAGCTGTCTTGCCTTTTCTGAGTCCTTTATGTGAGGACTCAGCAAGAAGGTGGCTGTCTACAAACTAGAAAGCAGACACTGAATCCGCTGCAGCCTTAATTTTAAAGTTCCCAGCCTCCAGAAATGTGAGAAATAAGTATTTGTTTTTTAAGCCACTCAGTCTAAAGTAATTTTTTTATAGCAGCCCAATCCGACTTATAAAGGGAAACTATATAGGCTGAGAAAACCTAAGACAGAGTCCAACGGTTTAAGGGATGGGCAGGGATACAAAAAGAACATGACGAAGTATGAGCAGGAATTCTTGTCTTGTCCTCTTTATCTCTGGAGCCTGGTATAATGCAAGCACATTATTGTATACATAATAAATGGGTTAGTCAGTATTTAAAAAAATGGATGCATGGAAGTGTGCTCATATGAGAATGGCAAAAATGAGGCCAGGGAGGCAAGTATAAGCCCCGTTATGAAAGGTCTGATTGGCTAAACAAATTTGCTTATATTTTATCCAGTAGCCCCCTGCATCTCAAAAACTATTGTGCATTAGAATTACCTTGGGAGCTTGAAAAGTGTTGATTCCCATTCCTCATCTTCTTTTTCAGCAAATCTTAAGCGAGACCCAAATTTGCATATGTTTGATCAGTACATTAGGCAATTCCTTCGCAGGCAGGACTGAGTCACATTTTAGGAAACACTGGCTTAATCTAGAGTATGAGCAAGTTAAAAGTGAGAACTTTTTCAAACTGAAAATTCAGCTCCATCACACTTTTTGAGAGAGGCACGGGCGAGTGTTAAAATCCCTGTTGGGGATGTATTTCTATTAACTGAAACATTGCGTTCAAACAGGAGCTGCAGAGGTCACAGCCTCTTTCTGTATGGTCAAGGCCTGGATTACATGAGATGCAAGAGGGATGACATTATCCAAACCACCCAAGTGGAGTTGCCAGGCTTATTGGCTAAGATGCTGAAATGGGATGGTCAAGTTCATGCAGAGAGGAAGTGAGAGGAGACTGTAAAGTCACCTGTACAAAACCAGGAACTCTGCAGCTGGGAAAGTCTCTGTCATGCCCAGCGGCAAGAACGCTGTTTTGATTCATTTTGTTTTGTTTTGACAAGCATCTGACATCTCTCAAATGGACAGCTTGAGACTTAGACAAACAGATCTTGAAGGAAGCCTTACTTCAGAGGAGAGCTGTGTAGCTTGGGGTTGAGAGTATTTTACAGATATTGGCATTGGAAGAACTTCCAGTTGCCAGTAATCTAGCCCTGTGTCCTTGGAGTAACTTGTGAACTTCCCACGTATGAGTGACTAACAGAGCTCTGTCATTGTGGACTAAGATTGCTTCTTCCCCATCTAAACCCAGCTCTCTCACCAGTGGGACTGTGGCACTTCCTGCAGTGGAGTACTTGTAGCTCATGCATGAGAGTGGACAGGTGAGAGTGAGGTCTCTGGTCCCACTTCCCCCGCCCTAGTCCCTGGCTCAGCTTATTCCTGAAGGCATGGTGTAAAAGGAAGGAACAGAGGGTGAAGGTGGCCCAGCTCAGCTGGCCTGTCCAGGAGGATGGATGGAGGAGGGGAAGAAAGAGGAGAACATCCACATATGTGACTTTATCACACCGTGACCCTGGCCACTATGAGTCATGGCCTTGCTGGAGTCCCCGGCCTTGACCCAATCTGATTAGCAGCTCATTTGTGTGTGGGGCCAGTTTTTTTCTCTATGGTCTAAGTTTAGACTCACCATCACCCTTCCTGGTAACACAGTCCAAGAGTACTTGAAAGTCATACTTTTAAATGTTTTTTTATTTTGTTATTTTATTCTTTGTTATTTTATTCTTTTTTATTTTATTTTATTCTTTTGGCCATGTGTGCAACATGTGGAAATTCCTGGGCTAGGGATAGAACCCATGCCACAGCAGTGACAACACCAGATCCTTAATCTACTGAGCCACCAGGAAACTCCTGAAAGTCATAGTTTTTAAAATCCAAATGTGGATAGCATAAATCTTCCCAAAATAGATTTTCATGAATTAAGTCTTCCAGAAGAAATCCTCCCATTTTTCTGAGGAGTGCCCAAAGTTATGTTTGGCATGGATCTGTAAGCCCACCCGGTGGTTGCAGTCTCCTCACCACGGCTCAGCCTGCTTTGTTACTCCCCTGCTTCAGTTCCCATTTGTCCCTGTCAAAGCCGCTCCTTTGCCACTATCACAACAACCCTAGTGGTCATACCGACTGCACTATTTCTGGGTGCTCCAAAGCCCCAGTTTTTGGGGCGCCATGGCATTGCTAGTGGAAAGGCTTCTGAGGGCCCTAGTTCTGGGCCTCCTTTGGGCACCCGGAAGACGAAATGGCTCGGCTCCTGCACTGTAGCACTGAGTCTCCCTGAAGACTTCTGTCAGCTTCTATGCACAGTCTGACAGATGAGCTCATGAAAATCCTATCACCATGACCTTGGCACAGTGAACTGCAGAGGCAGGAAGAAGGACAGAACTGATGAGTCAAGCTTGTTGGGACTGTGCTCTGCAGGCAAGAGGGAGACAAGGGCCCTTTAGTAGGGGTGTGTCCCCTGGGGTGCCCTTCAAGAGCATGCCTCTTCCTGGATGTGCAGGCCTTTGAAGATGGCAGTAAATCCCAGGGGCAGGGGAGATGGGGAAGGGTTGGATTCCAGAAAAAATGTAGATGAGAACTCAGTGGACCTGGTTATGTGTGGTGAACCAGGTTTGAAGGGAGCTGAGGCTGATAGGAATGGTGGTCCCAAGATGAGGCTTGACCTGCCAGCTCCTCTTCCATCACAGCTTGTCACATATATACCCCATATTCCAGCCAAACTAAAGTCTTCTCTGACTTTGAATGTGACCCCAGGTGTTCTCTTCATATGTTAACAGAAGCAAGGTAGTAGGATTATTAAGAGCTCTGATTTGAACTGCATTCATCTTGCTCTAATGCTTGAGCACCATGTGACCTTGAGGACATTACTCAACCCACCTGGGGTTCAGTTTCCTAATCTCTAAAATGAAAATGATAAGGGTACCGACTTCACTGTGTTGCTGAGGTGGCTGAGAATGTCTCTGGAGAGCATCTGGAACAGCCCAATTATTATTCAGTTCAGTATTTACTAAGCGATTGTTGTGTGGTAGACTTTGGTGGCGGCGGCGGCGGGGGGGGGGACTTTTTAGACCGAGGTGTGGTCTTGGCTCGTAGTGATGCAAGGAATTATATTAAGGCACTCATGTCAGTAAAGCCTTCGAATATCCATCACAGTGTGAGAGGTGTGTATAGAAGGTAAAGTGGTACAAGTCTTGGGTGAGGTCCTAAAGGGAGGAGCATGCCCTCTGGGAAGCAGTGATGGAATAGCATGTGCAAGGGAAGCATTCTCTGGTGCTTCTAGCTCCAGAAGATTTTCCTAATTCTTTTTAACTCAAAGGATTTTTTTCCCCTTCTCTGAAATAAGTACAATAAGGAGATGTGGCATTTTACAGTGTATGTATTTGAATTATTTATCTAAATGTCTTACTGCCCCAACTAGGCTGTCAACTCCTTTAGCAGAGGTGCTGTGTTGTATTATATTTTAGGTTTTCCCAGCAGTGTCGAGGGAACCCCACCTGGGGTATGTGTGCTCATCATAAAGGAAGGGAGGGGAGGAAGTGAGTGGGTGGTGGGAAAGGCGTGTGATCCTGGGACATAGATGCGTTGACCACCATCCCCATGGGGACATGGGGTGGTCAAGCAGGAGACCAGCTGGGGGGCCCTTGGGGAGTGTGCCACAGAGGAGGACACCACCTCGCCCTGCTCCACCAGTGACCCCTGCTGCAAGGACAGGACCGGATTCCAAGTTTCCAGATAAAGATGATGGTAGTGATGTTGTAGACACAGATTTCTTCTCCAAAATCCAGAAAACCTCTTGGGACCGAGCAGGTGTTGAGCCCAATTTCGTGCACAGGTTCCAGCTCTGAAGGCTCAGAGAGCAGAGCACCAGGCTTGTTGCGCACAAGTATCTGCTCAGACATCTTTCAAATCCACCAAATAAATGACAGCTGGACTCTTTAAAGACTGGTCTCCCAAGGGCTCCAGGGCGCCTCCTTAAAAATCAACAAGCAAGTTACCTGTGGTGGACACAGGTAGTAGACAGGGCTTCTAGAATATTAGTTAGTAGACAGGGCTTCTAGAATATTTGGGTATAGGAAACAGTGGTTATAGTTAGAGTATTTTTGTTGGTGCCCATCTGATACAGACTGACTATAGATGCACATGCCTGTCAGTGACACAGCTGGGGTTGTTGGGCTGCACACCACGTCCTACAGGCCCTGTGCTTGCCCAGCTTCAGGACTGAAGAAAGAACCTGGAGTCCGTGACAGAGACATCAGTGGTTTAATGGATGGACATTAAATCCATTAAATGGACAGAGACATCAGCGGTTTACCCATCTGAATCCAGGTCCTGGAGAAACATCCCACCATATGCAGCAAGGCTTTGCTCTGGGGGAAGGGGAGCCTACCAGTTATAGGGGCACAGACTCCAGGTGGGCTCGTTAGTTACCAGGGAAACCAGCAGAGGGCACGCCCCTCAGTGCCCCTTTGATGAAAACCAGCACTAGCTGGGCCCTGGGGCCAGTATGTAGGAAGGTCAGCCCTGTGAGTGGGGTGTGGGTGACGCAGGCACTGGTTGAACAGAGGATGTACAGACACCAGGGGGACGGCCATCTTGAGTGGCCTGACCATACAGCAGTTTTGGTACTCAGAGCGATTTGATTTTTGGGTTTTTCATACTAATCCATTTTTTATTTTAAGAGAAACACACTCTTGGTACGAAGAATCCAATGGAAATAAGCGTTAAATAGGCATAGGTTATGCATTCTTTGACATATAAAAATTTTTTATCCTCAAAGTATTTTTTCTTTTTTTCTTGGTAAAGAATATGGTGCTGGTTTTTCCTAATTCTTTGTTGTTCTTATTCTGTGTATTAAGGGATTCTGGGGGAAAAATTAAGTTTCCAGTAAAACCTGATTTAAAATGTCATTTAAAAATGGGAAAGCCCTGCTTACTGTGTTAATAAATCTTTTCCTGCCTAATACTGGGAACCAACAGAAACAATATTCTGTTTGTTCAGATTTAGAGAGGAAAGAGTTGGAATTCAAATACCTGCAGTTTCATATATTCTGAAGCTTCAAATGTTTGTATATTATGTTTCCATTGTGAGGTGCGTATGCTTAAAAATGAGGGGAGATGCAGAAATAGAAGTAACCTGCGCGTAGAAGTTAACACTTATCTTTCATTCACTGCTGATTTATGATTTTAAAACCTTCAACTTGACATAAAACAATTTTTTCCTGCATTAATTTTCTTCCACATTTGATTATGAAGGAGAGCAGAATTTGTCACCTTAAAATATGCCTCTTTGGCATAAGGATTATTTTGAGCAGATTATTTTTTTAAGAAACAGTAGACCTGGGAAAAGCTCTGGAAATCAGTAGTAGAGCTTATGCTTTTCTAAGGGACCTTTGCCATTTATAGGAAAAACTCCATTTGGAAGGCTGTCTCCCAGCCTGTGCTGTGAACTGGAGGGTATAAAAGTCTAGAAATCTTATCAGTGGAGAAGACAACGACTGAAATCTGCGTAACAACCTTACCCTTGTTTACTGTGCTTTGCCTGAAAGCCTCGCACAACTGACTCCCTTCCCCCTAACATCTTTCTTTGGTCTTTAGCTGGAGATGGTACTTAAGGTGGTGGCTTGGGCTGTTTGTGGGAGTAGTTTTCCTGGGTCTCTCCCAGGTATACAGGAGGGATCCATGCTATTAAACACCTCCTGTTTTCCTCCTGTTATGGTGGGTGTCAGCCAAGAACCTAGCAGGGTAGAAGGAAAATTGTTTTTCTTCTCCCACAATTACTTGAAACATTTCAAAAAGAGGCCTTAGAGGATTGATGTCTTGCGGTTTCCTTGGTCTGACTTTCCCCCAATTTAAATTAATTTTTAATAGGAATCTCTGTTTAATATATAAAAACGGTATTATCTATTGCTTTCCCTTTAAATCCGTAATTATGGCCACAAGGAAACTCCATAACCTGTTTCTGTTTTCCCTCTATTTGATTGCATCCTACACTGTGCAGCATTGCACTCTCGACGCCAAGATTATGGAAACTAAAATAAAAACTATGTGGATGTGTTAGGACAGGATATTGCGTCCCATTGGCCCCATTTGTTTCTGTCTTTCCCAGTCTTCAGCAGAAAAGAATTTTTGTTTTAAGCATACCTTCGACACCTGAAAATTAGGGTAGGAGAGGCAGCGTGGGTTTGCATGAAGTAAATTGATCTTTTAATGATCCAGTCTGTGTCTTCAAAGGCAGTACAGAAGCAAGGAGCCTGCAGTCTGGTAGCAGAATGCAGAGGATGGAGACTTGGTGCTACAATGTACTCCCCGTGTCAGTTTGGGCGAGTCATTTAATCTCTCTGTTGCCTCAGTTTCTTTTAAATCTATAAAACAAAGAAGCTAATAACTGCAGTTCACTCAGAGAGTTGCTGTGAGGAACAAACGTATGTGCAAAGTGACTGAACAGTACCGAGCATGCAGTGAATGTAAGTGGTAACTCATTTTCTGAAAGTCCTCACCTGACCCTGGAGTGGGCAATAAGGGTCAGTATGCCAAGGAGCCACATCTCCCACGAGGATGCTGGGAATGAAGGTCCCCTGGCTTTGACCTTGTTGGGGTGGGGTCCAAAGAAGAGGAAATAGGGGGAACTCAGGGAAGAAAGAGGATTTTCTGTGCCCTCTGAAGATATTTCCATTTCAAGAGCAAGGCCACCAGATGGGAAAAGGAGAGAAAACTTTGTCTTTCTTTGGATGGTGAATACGGTTATGATCTACTCACAGTGTTCTCTGTTTAGTAATAGACCACATCTGAACACACCTCCAGATGTGGGGGCACCTAGCAGAGTGGGGACACAAAAGATGTATCTTTTACTTTTCAGACCAAGGCACACGTTGGTAGAAGTAGTTTGAATACTGGAATATGGGAATAATCAGGATATTCTGATAATTTCTGGAAAGTTTGGAAAAAACTACTTGACATTGACACCATGCCACATCACCTGGGCTGTGGTTTTGTCATATTCCTGTAAGGAGAGTTCAGCAGACATGTGGCTACACACCTGTTGTAGGAGGCTCCCTGGGGAGATGTGTAAAACTGCCTCTGTTTTTTGCCTAGTTACTTAATGTGTAGGTGCCAAAAAGTCACTCGTCACTCACTTGGTTTCATCATGAGTGTAGGTCAGGCTTTGTCATTCAGTATACACCTATGTGCAAGGTTTATTTAAGAAATGTGAATCATTCTCTTTTAGTCAAGGTGGAAGGCTTTGGTGATTTATTAACGGAGTGTGAAAAAGTTGTCTTGTCGGAAGAAAGATGGCAGGTTTTTAATAGGATGAAACCTGAGAGAACAGTCTGGAAAACAGAATAATTGAAGAGTCTCTAGACTCCTTGATATGTTACTCATTAATGCATGCTTGTATCTCTCATTTCCCACATGACCATGAGCTTTGGAATGTTTTATAGAGTAGTCAAACACCAAATAAATGAGTTTAAAATTATGTCCATCTTTGTAAATGTCAAAAGAGTACATTGAACATTTTGATTAATTAAAAAGTCTACATCTTCTAAATGAATATTAAAAGCTGTTTATGAATTGGAAGAGATAGTTCCTGAGAGCCACAGAAGTATGTGTGACACTTGGCGAAGAGCAGGAAGAAACTTGCCTGAGAATCAGAGCGTGTTAGCCAGAAGGCACACTAAAGTCTCTCCAGGCTGGTCTTCTCAATTACAGATGAAGAAACCGAGGCTCAGGCTCTTTCATTGTCTTGTTCACATTCAACACAGCTAATGGCTCTTGCCATTCAGGACTAGAACCCGGATCCCCAGTTTTTGGGGAAGACTTTTTTTCTAGTTCCCCACAACAATAAGACCATTAGTGGGGTATATGTCTGTGAAAAGCAGTAAGAAGCCAACTTTTCCTGCTACTCTTATAGATCCACCCTCAGTTGAAATGGCCTCAAGCAATCTCATGCAGGGTTTTAGAATGAAGGTTGGACCAGCTGGTTTTCTGCATGTTTTTTAGCTGTAGGTTGTTGCACTGGAGTCTGGCTTTGCTTGGGACATTTTTAATCTGCTAGCACTCCTGATCGTGAGGATGCGGGTTGGTGGTGATACTGTTTTTGGCTATGCTCAAGGGAATTAGGTGGACAGCAAAGTTTGGCAACCATGGAAGCAAAAGCCACTGCTTTAAAACAGACTTTAGGACACTGGCCACTGGAGAAATCTCAACATTTTCCATTCTGTGATTATCACCTGATGAATTTTGGGGGGTGTTTTGCACGACATTCTACCTTATAGGCAGGATGCCCCGAGATTCATCTGGGATTATTGAAAACATCCAGCAAAGTCCGACAGAGAGTGAATGCTCAGTAAAGCTTAGCTGTCAGCTGTCTGGGGACACCGCACTGGCTTCTGACACCTCTCTGCTGTGATCTCTTCCCAGGCGTGAAACACCTTGTTCCCAAATAGGGGGCCCTAAGCGTATAAAGTGAAGGTGAGAATGTCAACACCTAGTGGGCCTTCTCAGATTTTGCAGCCCCCCACCTTTTTTGCAGATGTGAAAACGGGGGCGAGGGAGGATGTGCCACTGTGAGACACCTATAATGGCGGGTGTATTTCTCTGCCACCAGAAAATGGCCAAAGTTAGAACTTAGACTTCATTTTGAAACAGGAAAATACATTTTGCCACAGGTAAACAAATGTTAAACTACGGTCCATGGATTCTGGGATAAGAAGCAGCCTTAACAAGTCTGAGATTAGTTCCACGAATGCCAGCTTATGCCAGTTCTTTATGCCAGCTGTTGAGTCAGGGCCGGGGGTGCACAACAAAAGTGAGGTTAGCCTAGTGCAGACCTTCCCCATGATCCATGACATGGTTGAACGACCTTTGGGAATCTTTCAGAAAAATTCAAGGTGGTTGAATTGTTGAAAAATATGGCGCTTTTTTAAGGTGATAGAAAGCCAAAAAATGCCCAACTTTAAGATGGCTAGCTAGTTAAATTCTTTTTCCCCTTCGTGTAGAATAAAAAATGCTGAAACAGCAGAATATTTTCCTCACTGGACTATGATTATTTCAGAAAATGTATTATTAGATAGTTTTGAGCATTGTGATAAGCAAAAGTACGATGAATTAATGGTTGCTGATAGCCACCTGTCTCATCACTTTCTTCCCTTGGAATTAAAGTCTTTCTGAAACAGATTTACTTAGGGATAACCAAATAACCTGAAGGATGATCACACTTACTTCCTGAGGCATTAAAAACAGAGATAAGATGATAGGTCATCTTTCTACTTCACTCATTTTTTTTTGGCTGAGCCTGTGGTACGCTGAAGTTCCTAGTCCAGAGATTGAACGTGCCCCACAGCAGGGACCCAAGTTACAGCAGTGACAACGCTGGATCCTTAACCCGCTGATCCACCAGAGAACTCCTACTTCATTCCATATTTAATGTCCTTCTATCATTCCCCTTTTCTTACAGGCTGAAGTTCAAAATCCTTTGATCCTGATTTTTAAGGTCTTTATCAATCTGATTGAAGACTGCCTCTCACGACTTCTCCACTCTACCCCTAGACCTCTTTAATACTTAGTGGTCATACACAGATATTTTCCTTTCCTCTAACAAACACTCATTTTTCTTCCTTCATGCCATGTTGCACGCTCTTATCTGAAACACTGCCCCCTTTGTCCCCTCCTATTCCTTTTTCAAGGGCTCCTGCAAGTGTTTTTTTCCTGCTTGAAGATTTCTCTGATAGTAGTAGTAACTACTATTTCTTTAGTACCCACTCCATGCCAGACATTTGTGAAGTGATTTTTTTTCTCGTTTAAATCTCATTCCTATGCCCATTCTACTGATGAGAGACTTGTGACTCAGAAAAGTTGTATCTTTTCTAACATCAGACAGCTTGTAAGGGAAGAGGTCAGAATCCAAACGAATGTCTGTCTGACTCTGAAGCACATGGTCTTTATTTTTTTTTTCCTTTTTCAGTCTCATCCACAGCACATAGAGTTCCTGGGCCAGTGATCAAATCCAAACAGCAGTTGTGACTTATGCCATAGCTGCAGCAATGCCAGACCCTTAACCCATTGTGCTGGGCTGGGTATCGAACCTGCATCCCAGTGTTCCTGAGGCACTGCCAATCCCCTTGTGCCACGGGGGGACTCCGGAAGCTCATGGTCTTGATCCGCATGCCCACCATATAGACATATGTACTGCTCTGTCCTCCCTCTGCAGAGGGAGGGCTTTCCTTCTCTGCGTGGTGCAGCCCTCTAGTCACTCCACTTCTGTGCAACTTATCTGTTTGGGTTATTGGCATTTCTGTCCCCCCACTAATCCATGAGTTTCTCAGAAGCAGAGAATACTCATATTCATTACATAGCCCCAGGACCTGAAAGTGTGCCTGACACTCATTAGATGCTCAGGACATTTGCTACTCCAAGAGTTACAGCTGGTGCCGGATCTAAGAACTCTGCCCAGAGGGACTCGTTATCTATGCAGAGAGACTAAACATACTCATGTAGAATGAAATTTCAAAAGAGGAATCCGTGCTCTGTGACTAAATAGACATAAAGCTCTAGAAAGGATGAGTGAGTTTGTGCTCACTCTCTTGTCTTGGCATGGGCCAGGCCAGAGGCTCCCTGAAGGGTCCTGAGGTTCATGGGCTGGGTGGGTAAGCAGAGCCAGTCATGAAAGCCATGAGTGTTGCTCTAAGCAAGCTGGCCTGGGTGAAGGGGACTGAGTGTGGGGAACAGGACATGGGCTCTGGAACCAGCCTGCCTCTTTTTGCATCCAAGTCTGACTCTTACAGTTCTGTGAGCTGCCGATTTTCACTTTGTGTCTGTTTTCTTACTGGAAAAGTATACGTAATACTGAAACCTTGCTCACAAAGAAGCAAGTCTCACAAGTCTGTGTGGAGAAGTTTCAATAGGTAAACAGATATAAAACACATAAAAGAGTGCCTGGCACCCATTTGCACTTTATCACTGAGCTTGATTTTTTTTTTTTCTCCAGCCTTCAAGGTCACGAACAGTTGTATATATCAAAGGTATATAATGAAGCCAGGCTTGCCAAGGGTCAGTAATATTGCCTGATTCCTTTTTCTAAAAAAATCCTAGTTTCCCTTAAATTGATATTGACTAAAACATAAGCGACACCCGCCACAGTGAAATCCCAATACATGGATGTCAATAAACTTTAGAGCTAGAAAGAGCTTAAGAACTCATTTACTGAAATCCCTTCTCTTTACCGATGAGAAAAGCAAGGTCCAGAGAAGTCAAGTGGCTTGTCCAAGGTCACACAGGAAATTGATGGTCTAGTTAGGACTAGACCTAGTCTACCATTTATTCAAAGATGGGGAAATATTTGCCAAAAAAAATCTCATCCACAAAGTGACACTAATTTAGACATATTTGCAGTAGTCAGGGCAGAGATCTACGGTCATGACAATGAAACAGGACATGACATTTTGCTAGAACCACCCTCACTTAGGAGAAGTGTTCCAATTTCATATCAATTAAGCAACTTTCTCAGGTGATCGTTCAAAAATTGAACTGTTGTGTCTCAGTGGGGGAAGAATGTGTATCAAACAATGCAATTATGACTGCAGGGATTTCTTGATTTTGTTATTGTTGCTACAGTGGGTTTCAGGATTTTTTATGCAAACTGGATTGGGGTGATGATATACTTAAATGGAGTAAACTGAGAAAGAGACATTTTAGAAGATTCTAGATTGAAAAATAAGGACATGTGCATGTTTTTTGAAAGATTATTTGCTTGTAAAACAGTCAAGTGGTACTGAAAGTAAGGGCTTGGATTTGAAATTACTCACCCCTGAAGATACTATTCAGAAGCTTATCATAATAATGCTAAATTCATTATTAAGATAATATTGCTGCTTTTGTTGCCATGGAGACCATGGGACTCCAGCAGAGGCTAAAGTAGACCCCTCTGTTGCTATCAATATAGGAAATACAAACTTCCATACATATCATCTTTTGATGTAAGTTGGTTTTTATAATTATAAAATGATATATGCTTACAGTTAAAAACTTAGAAAATACATACAGATTGTAAAGAAAATAAAGTGCATCTAGAATCTCACCACCCAGAGGCAACCATTGCTTCTATTTTGGTGTACTTTTCAACAAATACTTTTGAGTCCCTCCCATGTACGGGCAGGTACTGTTCTAGGTACCGGGCTATGACCATGAACAAGGCAAAGACCTTTGTATCATGGAACTGATATTCCAGTGGTAGGAGACAGACAGTAAAGATAGGTAAAGAAAAATTCAGATGAATACAAGTGCTCTGAATAAAACAGGACAGCAGGATAGAGCAGTGGTTCTCAAATGGAGAACACCTCGGAATCACTTGAAGGGTCTGTTAAAACCCAGATTGCAGGGGCCAACCCTCAGAGTTTCTCACTCAGTAGATGGGTCCTGAGAATTGTAGTTCTAACAAGGTGCCAGATGATACTCATGGTGTTGATCTGTAGATACATTTTGAGAATTCCTGGGATGGGGCAGAGTGGTGGTGGAAGGGTGACTATTTTAGACAGAATTGTCAGTAAAGAATTCTGAAGATGTGAGTTTAGACATGAAAATTTCAGAAAGAAGCAAGATAGATAACAAGGAGGAAGATGAGGTTTTGGTAGAGGGATGGGGAAGTTCAAAAATAAGAATATTGGAATAGCCTTATGTTTTTGTTTTTGTTTTTTTCTGATTCAATGTTTTTTGGTTTTTTTAGGGCTGCACCCACTAGCATATGGATGTTCCCAGGCTAGGCGTCGAATCTGAGCTGCAGCTGCTGGCCTACACCACAGCCACAGTAACGCCAGATCCAAGCCACATCCATGACCTACACCACAGCTCACAGCAATGCTGGACCCTTTAACCCACAGAGCAAGGCCAGGGATTGAACATGCATCCTTATGGATACTGGACAGGTTTGTAACCTGCTGAACCACAACAGGAACTCCTGGCCTCTTATGTGTTCTTAAAGAAAAGAAAGAAGGCAAGAAAGTCAGTATAGCACAGTAATGAATGAGTAGTTTGTTCTATTTTGGGGCCATCTGTCCTGTTCTTTCTAATCGCTCTTTCAGTTTTTGATCAGATACAGTGTTTTATCTTTTTGGGAAAGTCCCCAGTTGTTTGTATAAATACATGAGTAAGAAATGTGTGGCATCTATAGTACTCAGTATTTATTGTAATATATTCTCAATTTATTTTCTAATTATGATCATAAAATCCATGTATAAAATAATTTCTCATCTTCCTTTCTAACAGTTATATTTATTTTAACCATTTCATGTGTTAAGGTCTTGATTATGTTTTCAAAGCAATCCTTTTCTTGTTCCTGATTTAATTTTCACCACTAAGCATAATGTTCAAATCCAAAGAGAAAGTATTCTTATGTATCTTATTCTCTAATAACTATGCAAAATGAATATATAAAAGATGTTTAACCTCATGAATAAATAAAGTAATGCAAATTAAAACAATAACAAATACAGTTTTTCACCTATCACTTAGCAAAGATAAAAATGATTGATATACCCAATTGCTGGCATAGTTATCGAGAACAGATACTCACATTCTGCCAGATTTTAAATATTCTGAAAGTTTAAATTTGTTTTTTTTTCATTAACTCAGTATTTATTCATTAAGGACTTTTGGTTTTTTTCCCCAAACATGCAGGTAGGTTCTGCATGTTTTAAATGTGCTATATTTATTTTTATTACATTAGGGTCAAAGAATTCTACCTATCTGTTTTTCCAATTTACTGAGGTTTTTTGGTGGGGCCTAGTGAGTGATTTCCCATCTAATTGTATCATAGATGCTTTTATAAAAAGCATTTTTATATTCATGTAAATATAATATTTATATCATATTTATATTCTACAAAATAGGTGGATAGGGTTTGCACTGTATTTGTTCATACATATTAATTATATTATTTAGCTATTATGTGTCAGAGGTCAGCAAATTATGGGCCACAAGGTAAATCTGAATAGCCACCTGTGTTGGAAAGGAAGTTTTATGGGAACCCAGCCATGCCTATTCATTTATGCCTTATCTTCAGAGCGCTTTCATGCTACAATGGCAGAGTTGCATGATGCCTACAAAGCCTAGGGTATTTACTATTGGCCTTTTATAGAAAAAGATTGCTGACCACTGTTCTCTATCTCTTTTTGCTCCTTTTGATCTGATTATTTATCAGAGTAGAGGTGTTTTTAAAAAGCTCTAGAATTCCCATTTTGTCAATTTCTTCTCAATTTAGCATATGCTGATTTCATATATCTGCCACATAAAAGTCATGGCTGTTCTATAAAATGACCTTCTTGGCTAGATTTAATACTCTTTGTCTTGCAGATGATTTTATTACTGTGTGTGTGTGTGTGTGTCTTTTCAGGGCTGCACCCATGGCATGTGGAAGTTCCCAGGCTAGGGGTCAAATCAGAGCTACAGCTGCTGGCCTGCACCACAGCCACAGCAACGCAGAGTCTAATATGCATCTGCAGCCTACGCCACAGCTCCCAGCAATGCTGGATCCTTAACCCACTGAGCGAGGCCAGGGATCAAACCCACAACCTCATGGTTCCTAGTCAGATTCGTTAACACTGAGCCATGATGGGAACTCTGATTTTATTACTTCTATATGGGGTTTATGTTTGCTTGGCAAATTTTTGCCAGTCTTCTTATTTATTTCTTTATTTTTTAGACTTTTTAGGGCCACACCCACAGCATATGGAAGTCCTCAGGCTAGGGGTCGAATCAGAGCTGTAGCCTCTGGTCTACACCAAAGCCACAGCAATGCCAGATCCGAGCCGCATCTGTGACCTAAACCACAGCTAGCTCATGGCAATGCCAGACCCTTAACCCGTTGAGCAATGCCAGGGATCGAACCTGCAACCTTATGGATACTAGTAGGATTTGTTTCCACTGAGCCACGATGGGAACTCCCCAGGGTTCTTTTTTTTTTAAACTAACTTCAGTGCCCTGGGAGCAGAGGTGGGATGGCTCAGAATGCTTGTGGCTCAGGCTTCCAGTTCTCTGATAGTGGGGTGCATAGCGTGGGTAAGTGTCAGCTTCTTTATCCCTCCGAGTGTGGTCATGTTTCAGAGGTTAGGTGTGGGTTGGCTTCTAATTAGACTGTTTCAATTGGGACCATCTGTTCTAAGAGTAATTCTTTTTGGATATTAACATATTATTTATTGATAGCCTTAGTTTACAGAGCTATTTCACTCTGCAGCTTCTTGTGTGTTAGTTGGAATTTAATATTTTCAGTGGGAGGATGGGAAAAGAAGGTAAATGAAGTGCAGTAGATGGCTACATCACAGCTCACAATCCCACGTGAATTTTTAGAAATACCTAAATGTTGAATAATTTTGATTAAATCAATACTTTGAAACTGGTATTACTTTTATATAGCTCTGAATGGCATTCGTGGATTCTTTAAGTATGCATTGACCTGCTATGTACCAGCCACTGTGCTAGGTACTGGTGATATCACCATGAACACAATTGGATCACTACTTAGAGAAGCTCAAGAGTTTAATATGGGAGACACACAAGAAACTGACAATTTCAACAGGATGATTTTAGGGATAAGAACTTGGTTGCAATTCTCACTTATTTAGTCTGCACTTTTAAAAAATACATTTTTATTGAAATATTTAATTTATATAATTACTCTCTATAGCAGCAATAGCTTTTTCAACAAATGGAGGTATAATAACTGGACTTCTACATGACAAAGATTGATTCTAGACACAGAAATTAACCCTTACACAAAAATTAACTCAAAAAAATGGACCATAATCCTAAATGTAAAATGCAAACCTATAAAACTTCTAGAAGATAACATAGGAGAAAATCTAGGTTACCTCGGGTTTGTTGGTAACTTCTTAGATACAGTAGCAAAGGCATCATCCATGAAAGAAAAATTGATAAGTTGGATTTCATTAATGTTAAAGACTGAAAAAACTCTCCACTCTTAGTTCAAATTTTTATACTTCAGCTACAAAATTAACATTGCAAATAATGGCATGGTAGTGTCTCCATCCAGTCAACAATTCAACTCCTTTGGTGTCATCATTTTTGTCTGTTCTACAATATTTGTGCAATGATTTTTAAAAAAATATTTGTTTATACTTATTTTGTTAAAAAATAGACGTATAGATTCCTTCATTTAGTAAAACTGGTAAAAGAAAATCATCAGACCTTAAGTTTTAGTAGGATGCCCATTGTGTCAATTTGAAAATAAAGAGCAAATTCATAGTGACGAAATACAGTACTCTACACAAAAATTAGCACAGAATAAGTCAGAGACTTAAGTGTAAAATGCAAAACTATATGACTTGTAGAATAAAAGATGAGAGACACTCTAAGTGACCTTGGATTGGATGATGAGTTTTTAAACAGCCAAAGTATGATTCATGAAAGAAGAATTAAATAAATTGAATGTCATTAAAATAAGAAACCTCTTCTGTGTGAAAAATATTGCTAAGATAATGAAAAAAACAAGTCAAAAAGAGAAAACCATTTGGAAAACACATCAGAAAATGGACTCATGTTGAAATTTTACAAATAATTAAAACTCTTTAGTAAGAAAACAAACAACCCAATTTTAAAAACAGCAAAGATCTGAACATACACCTCACAAAAGAAGATATATAGACAGATACAGATGGCAAATAAGCAGATGAGAATATTTTTCATTAGAAGAATGCAACTTAAAACAATGAGTTACCACTATATAGCTATTGGAATGGCTAATATCCAAAAGACTGACATAGCAAATGGTAGGCAGGATGCAGAGCAATAGGAACTCTCCTTCATTGCTGGTGTGAATGCAAAATGATACAGCCACTTTGGAAGACAGTTTGGCAGTTTCTTACAACACTGCACATATTCTTGCCTTAAAAAACAGCAGTGACACTCTTCTGTATTTATGCAAGTGAACCGAAAGCTTATGTCCACACAAAAACATGAATGTAAATGTTTATAGCAGCTTTATTTATAATTACCAAAAATTGGAATCAATGACAATGCCCTTCAAGAGGTGAGTGGATAAACAGTGATATACATATACAATCAAATACTATTTGGTGATAAAAAGAAATGTGCTATTAAACCAAGCAAAGACACAGAGGAAACTTAAATGCCGATTACCAAGTGAAGTCAGTCTGAAAGGCTACACACTATATGATTCAACTGTATGACGTGCTGGAAAAGACAAAACTATAGAGACAGTAAAGAGATCAGTGATTCCGGAGATTGAGGTGTAGTGGGGGAATGTGTGCATAGGTGGAGCACTGGGGATTTGTAGGGCAGTGAAATGATTGTTTTCTACCCTGATGGAGGAAACGCAGACTGGAAAACAGAAAACCTGTGTTCAAGTTTTGGTTCTGCATTTAGGTAATCTGCCTGGCTTAGGCCAAGGCATTTGGATGAGGAAGATAGGTACCACTGTCATCATGTAAGCAAGTTCCACAAATGTTATATATCCCTCAGACTATTTTAAAATTACTTTTTATTTCAGAAATAATGCATGTTGTTTTTAAAGAATTCATGAAAACAGAAAATTCCAAATATGAAGACAAAAGTGATATGTTTTTGTACAGCCCAGAGATATTGTTTAGCCTTTTATTTTTTGTTTATCCTTAAGTATGCCTGTTTATAATTCAAAGAAAAAATTGAGGTCATAATACACATATTCTTTTGTATTATACTTTTATGAATATCTTCAAATATCATAAATATTTTTATAGTAACATTTTTAGTTGACTGAAAATTATCAAGTGCATGAATATAATTGATCTCATTGTTATAAATTCAGACTGATGCCAGTGTTTTGGATATTGTAAGTAATGCTGTGATAAATATCTCTGTGCTTGCATATTGTTTGGAATTTAGAATTATGTTTTTCAGATTAATTACTAGAAATGGAAATATGGATAGAATGGCAAGCTTTAATTAAACAGGGGCAAATACTATTTTTCTAACTGTTAACTCATAAGATATACACATGGAAAGACATAATTGTTATCAACACAGTGCCTTCTCTTTGAAGACCCTAGGTTGTATTTTCACCAGAGAAGCTAATTATTATTTGATGGACACTGAAACTGTTGTACATGATCATATCCCCTCATTACATTGGCTGCTGTGAATCTTAGACATCTAGGTTATGGATTTCATAGTATTTTGGGTGTTACCCTCACCACAGGCTTGGATTCACCTTGCTTTTCTACCCAGTTACTTTTTTTTTTTTTTTGGTCTTTTGTCTTTTTTTTAGGTATGCATGCTAGGCATATGGAAGTTCCTAGGCTACGGGTCAAATCACATCTGCAGCCCCCCGGCCTATGCCACAGCAATGCAGGATCTGATCCATATCTGCAACCTATACCATGGCTCATGTCAATGCCAGATCCTTAACCCACTGAGCAAGGCCAGGGATCAAACCTGCATCCTCATGGATACTAGTCAGGTTCGTTAACCACTGAGCCAGGATAGGAACTCCCACAGTTACTTTTGTCTCAACTTATTTTTACATGTATTTGCTATTGCCATAACTATGTACATGGATAGTCCTAAATGTCCTTAATCCTCTTGGGAACATGGTGAGGAATGGATACGTAAAAATTAAGTGAATGACGATCTTTATATTTGTAAATCAGTGCAGATTTCATCAGAAGGAATGATTTGTGGAAGGAGGATCTCATTAGTAATATAATTTTCTTTACAGTGCTCAGACTGTCTTTTATTTGGAATAACTTTTATTGGTTAATTCTTAGCATCGTTTCCAGTTTGCCATATCATCTTTATATTCTTCAAGTGTTCAGGTAGGCCAACTGATGGTAATACCTTGTTCTACTAGGATTTATGGGAATAAATGGCATGCAGTGAGAATATGTTCTGGAAGTATAAATAGCTAAATGTGTTCATTTCTCTTTCTATTGGCTGACAGTAGATAATGCAATATTGAAAAATGTACAAATTTAAGCAGAGAAAAATGTTAACTGCCCAAATGTTAGTAGTTGCTGATGAAATTGCATGTGTAATGGTGTCTGTCAAGAGGGTGATTCTGTAAAGGACAATTAGTCTCACCAGAAAACACTTACTGAAATTTATTTGTGGGGAAATGAACCTGAAAGTATCACATGAATTATATTTGACAATTAAATTTGATTGGAAGCTGCTGATCTGAAGAACAGGGAGATTACAGGTGTGGACTTAGCAGTACTGATTCAATGCAAGTTCACTGCTTGGCACTTTCTGGTAACAAAATTCCCTCAGGATAAGAAACACCATATTTGTCAAATATAGCAAATGTACGGAGTGAATGAATTAACTTGAACATCATCTGTACCATGTGAATGTCAACCGCTAGACCTGATAGCAGATATGTTTTATGTTTTGAAAGCATTGCTTTTCACTGACTTTCTTCATCCGAGGACTCGGTTTAGACTTCTGCGTCATTTCCTCCAGCCCTGGGCACCAGCATCCTTGAAAATAGGAATTTAAAAGATTGGCTCTGCCCATTTCTCTAAGTAGTAAGGAAGGCAAAATTTTGAAAGTGAATTCAGCTCATAAATGTGAGAAGACAGCCTATGAAGCACTTGGAAAAACATAAACTTACAAAACTGAATATAACACCAACAAATAGGTAAATAATATCGGGCTTTCTTCGTGCTGGGAGGAAGTAGTTTAGTGAATAGGTCCATGTGCTCTGCGTTCAGGCCTTGGCTCTGCCACTCATTCTATGACAGACCTTAACCTTTCTGAATCTCAAGTTTGTTATCATTAGACTCATATATATTATCAGTCAACCATATTTCAATTTAAGAAGGACAAAAAGAATATAGGAACACTTACCTATAGAAAGAGTGTCAGGATTAAGTGACTTGGTATCAAGCCTCTCCTTCTATGCAGAAAACATAAATGAAAACTTTGAATGTGTGAGATACTAAACAACAGAAAGTGGTATAATGTGTGATAAGTGCATGGATGGGTAGTCTCAGAAATTTAAAACTATGTATATCTGCTAAATATACCTTTCTTGAGGTGCAAAGAGTTGATTCAATCCTAGTCCTCACTTCAGGGTACAGGATCATGCAAAGCCCTCAAATTAGTCTAATTTATTTTTTCATCTTTGTTCTTAATCCTTCTACCCATTCCCTTCCTCCACATAAGTAGTGATTTTTAATCATTTAAGTTTTTCTATTTATTTTAAAAAATGTTATATAAGTAGTGTGGTGGTTAGTTTTATGTGTTAGCTTGGTTGGGCTAAGGAAGGCCCAGACAGCAGGTAAAACATCATCAAGACCATTTGTAGGTGTGTCTATGAGGGTGTCCCTGGAAGAGATTAGTATTTGAATCTATTGAGGTAAAAGACATGGCCCTGATTCATGCTCCTGGGCATCTTCCAGGCTGCTGAGGGCATGGTTAGAACAGAAGTGCAGAGAAAAGGCAAATTCGCTCTTTGCCTGAACTGAGAAGTCCATCTGCTTCTGCTCTGGATCATAGGTCTCCTGATTCTTGGGCATTCAGGCCTGAGCTGATGACACCATGGGCTTTGCTGGGTCTCCAGCTTGCAGACAGCAGACAGTGGGGTTTCTCTGCCACTGTGATCATGTGAGTTCATTTTGATAACAAATTTCCTCTTACCTGTAGAGCTATGCGTATCCCCTTGGTTCTGTCTCTGGAGAACACTAACACAAGTGCTATTCAAAGGCATGAAACTAGAAATCAACCACAGGAAAGGAAATGAGAAAAAACATACTACATGGAGACTAAACAACATGCTACTAAAAAACGAATGGGTCAATGAGGAAATCAAGAAAGAAATAAAAAAATACCTCGAGACAAATGAGAATGAAGACACAACAGCCCCAAATCTATGGGATGCCACAAAAGCAGTGCTCAGAAGGAAGTTCATAGCATTACAGACCTTCCTCAAAAAAGAAGAAAAATCTCAAATCGACAACCTAACCTATCACCTAAATGAACTAGAAAAAGAAGAACAAAAACACCCTAAAGTCAGCAGAAGGAAGGAAATCATTAAGATCAGAGAGGAAATCAAAAAAATAGAGATTCAAAAAACAATAGAAAAATCAATAAATCCAAGAGCTGGTTCTTTGAAAAGGTACACAAGATTGATAAACCTCTGGCTAGACTCACCAAGAAGAGGACAGAAAAAACCCAAATAAACAAAATAAGAAATGAAAAAGGAGAAATCACAACGGATATTACAGAAATACAAAAAACCATGACAGAATACTATGAACAATTGTATGCCAACAAATTTGATAACCTAGAAGAAATGGACAACCTTTTAGAGACTTACACCCTCCCAAAATTGAATCAAGAAGAAATAAATCACCTGAACAGACCAATCACTAGAAATGAAATTGAGTATGTCATCAAAACACTCCCTACAAATAAAAGTCCAGGACCAGATGGCTTCACAGGTGAATTCTACCAAACATACAAAGAGGAACTCATGCCCATCCTCCTTAAGCTTTTCCAAACAGTTGAAAAAGAAGGAACACTCCCAAAGACATTCTTTGATGCCAACATCACCTTAATTCCAAAACCAAAGACACCACAAAAAAAAGAGAACTAAAAGCCAATATCTTTGATGACTATAGATGTAAAAATTCTCAACAAAATTTTAGCCAACCGAATCCAACAACATATCAAAAAGATCATACACCATGACCAGGTGGGATTCATCCCAGGTGCACAAGGATGGTTCAGTGTACACAAATCAATCAACGTCATACACCACATTAACAAAAGAAAAGTTAAAAACCACATGATCGTCTCAATAGATACAGAAAAAGCATTTGACAAAGTCCAACATGCATTCATAATCAAAACCCTACCAAAGTGGGTATAGAGGGAACATTCCTTAACATAATAAAGGCCATATATGAAAAACCCATGGTAAATAGTCAATGGAGAAAAGCTGAAAGCCTTCCCACTAAAATCTGGAACAAGACAAGGATGCCCACTCTCTCCACTATTATTCAACATAGTATTGGAAGTCCTAGCTACAGCAATAAGACAAACAGAAGAAATAAAAGGCATCCGAATAGGAAGACAAGAGGTAAAACTGTCACTGTGTGTGAATGACATGATACTATATATAGAAAACTCCAAAGACTCAACCCCAAAATTATTTGAAGTGATCAACAAATTCAGCAAAGTAGCAGGATATAAGGTTAACCTTCAGAAATCAATCACATTTCTGTATACTAACAATGAAATATTAGAAAAAGAATACCAAGATACTTTACCTTTTAAAATAGCACCCCAAAAAATCAGATACCTGGGAATAAACCTGACCAAAGAGGTGAAAGACTTATATGCAGAGAACTACAAAACATTAATCAAGGAGATCAAAGAAGCTACAAAGAAATGGAAAGCTATTACATGCTCATGGGCCAGAAAAATTAATACTGTAAAAATGGTGATACTACCCAAAGCAATCTATAGATTCAATGCAATCCCTATCAAATTACCCATAACATTCTTCACAGAACTAGAACAAACAATCCAAAAATTTATATGGAACTACAAAAGACCCAGAATTACCAAAGCAATCTTGAGGAACAAAAACCAAGCAGGAGGCATAACTCTCCCAGACTTCAGGCAATATTACAGGGCCACAGTAATCAAGACAGTGTGGTACTGGTACCAAAACAGACATGCGGACCAATGGAACAGGATAGAGACCCCAGAAATAAACCCAGACACCTACAGCCAGTTGATCTTTGACAAAGGAGGCAAGAACTTAAAATGGGAAAAAGACAGTCTTTTCAGTAAGCATTGCTGGGAAACTTGGACAGCTGCATGGAAATCAATGAAACTAGAGCACACTCTCACACCATGCACAAAAATAAACTCTAAATGGCTTAAAGACTTAAATATAAGACAAGACACCATTAAACTCCTGGAAGAAAACATTGGCGAGACTTTCTCTGACATCAACCTTACAAATGTTTTCTCAGGCCAGTCTCCCAAAACAACAGAAATCAGAGCAAAGATCAACCAATGGGACCTAATCAAGCTGACAAGCTTTTGCACAGCAAAAGAAACCAAAAAGAATACTAAAAGACAACTTACAGACTGGGAGAAAATT
>PVHT020000018.1:77982-137402 GCA_004024745.2 Catagonus wagneri | reverse complement strand
ACAGATGGCCAACAAGCACATGAAAAAATGCTCAACATCATTGATGATTAGAGAAATGCAAATCAAAACTACCATGAGATACCATCTCACACCAGTCAGAATGGCCGTCATTAACAAGTCCACAAACAACAACTGCTGGAGGGGGTGTGGAGAAAAGGGAACCCTCCTGCACTGTTGGTGGGAATGTAAGCTGGTACAACCAATATGGAAAACAGTATGGAGGTACCTTAGAAAACTATACAGAGAACTACCATATGCCCCAGCAATCCCACTCTTGGGTATATATCCAGACAAAACTTTCCTTAAAAAAGACACTTGCACACGCATGTTCACTGCAGCACTACTCACAATAGCCAAGACATGGAAACAAAGCAAATGTCCATCGACAGATAATTGGATTGGGAAGATGTGATATATATACACTTGGAATACTATTCAGCCATAAAAAAGGATAAAATAATGCCATTTGCCACAACATGGATGGAATAGAGAACCTCATACTGAGTGAAGCAAGTCAGAAGGAGAAAGACAGATGCCATATGATATCTCTTATAAGTAGAGTCTGATATACTGCACAAATGAACCTTTCAACAGAAAAGAAAATCACGAACTTGGGGAACAGACTTGTGGTTGCCAAGGGGTTGGGGGAGGGCGTGGAGGGAATGGGGTTTACTGTTGCCTTGGGGATGGAAAAGCAAGGAGATCCAGCTGTATAGCACAGGGAACTAAGTCTAATCACATGTGACAAATCCATATATGTACATGTAACTGGGTCACCACGTGGTGCAGTTGGAAAATATGACAGAAATCTGTAAACCAGCTATAATGCAAAAATAAAATAAAATACAAGTGGTATTGTGCTGTGTGCCTTGTCTTTTTTCTTTTTTTTCTTTTTAGGGCTGCATTCTCAGCATATGGAGGTTCCCAGGCTAGGGGTCAAATCGGAACTATAGCTGCTGGCCTACACCACAGCCATAGCAACTCAGGATCCTTAACCTACTAAGCGATGCCAGGGCTTGAACCTGCAACCTTATATTTCCTAGCCAGATTCGTTTTTACTGCACCACAAAGGGAACATCTGTCTTTTTTCTGTTTGTTAATTCTATGCTCTCTTTTTGAGATCCATCCATACCTGTGTACATCTAAGTTCACTGCTTCCAAAGGCCGCCCAGCTGTCCACTGCATGCATCCTCTGTCCTTACCTTTCCTAGTGTTGGACACTTGGGTTCATCAGTACTCCAACCAGCACAACCGACTCAGTGATCAAAGTGTGTGTACATGTCCCATAATGGACACGTGTGAAAGGCACGACAGGTTCTCTAGGACCTAAAGGCAGGGGTGGGACTACTGAGGTATTTGACACATGCATGTTTCATTTCTCTGAAGCCTACCTGCTGGCTCTCCAGCATGGCTGCTCAGGCTTCGTTTGCTTGGCACTGCGTGGTGGGCTGCATTTTCCCATGCCCTCTCGGAGATGTGACATTATACCCCTTTTCATTTTGCCATTCTGATCAGTGCCAATCAAGTGGTATCTCAGTGTTTGGATGATTCTCCCAGAGGTTGAGTGCCTCTGCATGTGTCTGTTGTTCCCATCTGTGAATTGTCTCTTATGTTTCTTGCCCATTTTTTTCTATTAGATTTGATGTCTTCTTCTTGTTAATTTGCAGAAGTTCTCTGTATACTCTAAATATTCATTCTTTGTCAGTTTCATATGCTACAAACCTCTAATTTGAGTCTGTCAACCATTTAGTAAATTTGTCTTTGCTCCCTTCATTGATCAGAAATCCTCCATTTTGATGTAGTTAAATAAAGGTTTTATTTGTAAACATTATGGTTAGTGTTTCAGGGGTATTGTTTAAGAAGACAAATTTTTCTAATATTAAGGTCAAAAAAGAAAATCTTCATTTATTTACTTGTATTAAATTTCCCTTTACATTTATGTCACTAATTCACATTATAGATCAGTTTTATCAATACCATGAACGAGACATCCTTTTCCCATTGATTTGAGGTATTAACTTTATCAAAAATCTGGTTCTAATCTCTTTTTTATCTTTCTCTCATCTATTATTTTGTGTATCTGTGCCAGGACTACACCATTTTCTTGTTTTTTTTGTAGTTAAACTAATAATAGTTGATACTTAACATGTGCCAGGCAACATTCCAAGTACTTTACTTGTATAAACTCCCTTAATTTTTCCAACAGTCTATGAGGTGGGTACTGTTATATCCCCATAAAATGGGATGGAAAATTGAGGTACAGAGAGGTTAAGTAACTTGTACAAGCTTGGTACTGGTAGAACAGAGAGATTTGAGCACATGAAGTCTGGTTCAAGAGTTGTCATTAAACATTAATGACAACGTGCTTCTCCAGTAACCCCTAATACCAAATGGGTATTAGTTTAGTACAGTATTAATATCATATAGTAAATAAGTGCAATATTGTGATTTATGAAATATATAGGTATAGATATATCTCTTTGGCTGTTCAGATGACCAAAATAAATATTTCTCATATATTTATTGGGTCTTCATCCACAGTTCCTACTCACGGCTCCCTAAACCTTTGGAATTTTCTGTGTGTTAAAGAGCAACGGGAACATCTTTTGTCATAATATTTGCTCTCATGTCCTCATTTTCTGAACACGTCAAAGCCTGCTTCAGAGCCTTACAGGTTAAATGGCTGTCTTGGAATTCATAACAAGCTCCTTTGAACAAGACTGGGTTTATGTTGATTAGGTGACTTTTGGAAAGGTCCTGAGGATAGGGGCTGATTTCCAGGCATGGGAGAGGATCTCAAGGTTGAATCTGCGGCCAATTGCCATTGCTTTAATCAACCTTGACTATGTGATGAGGCTGCCACAAAATCCCAAAAGGACCAGGTTCAGAGAGCTTCCAGGTTGGGGAACCAGAACACTTTCACAAGCCATTGTCCAGGTCCCCAAACTCCACAAGATGGGCTTGGATTGGCATCTGAAGTGGAGGGTAGTCTCAGGGACTGAATCCTTTTATCTGTGGAATCTAATGATATCTTCGGATAGATGGTGCCAGAATTGAATTTTTGGATACTCTGCTGCACACATTTTGGACTTGGGTTCAGGAACCTGTTTAATAAGATTAACAAAATATAGGATTAGTAAAGAGAAAGAAATGAATTTGTTGATTACTCCATAAATTCTTGAATTCTTACTGGAGTCGAAGTGAATTTATAGATTAATTTGGGGGACAGTTGTCATAGTTACAATGTTAGGTTGTCAAATCCATGAACATTGCATATATCTCCATTTGTTCATATCATTTTTAAAGGGATTTTTAGTGTTTTACAACTTTTTGAAAATGAGTCTTAATGAAGTCTTTGCTGGGTTAATTCTCAGATAAATTATACATTTTATGAATGGTGCCTTAATTTATTATGATTTGTTTATTATTGCTGGTGTAAAGGAAGATGATTCATTTGTATAAGTTAATATTTCATCTGGTAACCTTGCTGAATTCTTTATTAATTTTAATAAGTTGTGAGCTTTTCATGTAATATTTCTCTGTAGATCATCCTATCATGACAAATTATGAAAGTTCTGTCACTTTACCTAAAATCCATAAACATTTATTCATTATACCGTGGTGGCTAGGAGCTATAGTACTACATTTAAAAAGAACATTGACAGTATTTTTTCTGTTTTAGATCTTAAAGTTAATGGCTAGTAGTTTCTCTATTAAATAAAATTTGTATTGGGGGACTTAGAGGTTTTTTTTTTCGATCAAGGTAATAAAGTCCCTTTTTAACTTCCTGAGTTTTTGTTTTCATTCAGAAGTACTGAATTTTGTCGTATCTTGCCTTTAGCATAAGGTGAAATAACCCTGTAGTTTTTTTTTTTTTTTCCTCACACTCCTTTTGTTCTTTAGGATTTTAAATATATTGCTACATTGTTTTCTGGCTTCATTTTTTTCATATGAGAATAATTCTTCATTTTGATCATTCTTTCTCTGTGTGTCTTTTTATTCTGGCTACTTTTAAGATTTGCTTTTTGGGAGTTCCCATTTGGCGCAGTGGAAACAAATCCAACTAGGAACGATGAGTTTGCGGGTTTGATCCCTGGCCTCATTCAGTGGGTTAAGGATCTGGTGTTGCCGTGAGCTGGGGTGTAGGTCGCAGATGCAGCTCAGATCTGGCATTGCTGTGGCTGTGGCGAAAGCCAGCAGGGGTCCGATTCGACCCCTAGCCTGTGAACCTCCATATGCTGTGAGTGTGGCCCTAAAAAGCAAAAAACAAAACCAAACGAACAAAAAAAACTTGCTTTTGGTCTTGGCTTTTTAGCAGTTTGACTATGCTGTGTGTTTTTGTGTGCTTTTTAATACATTTTTCCTGCTTGGACTTGACTGAACTTCTTGGATCTTTAAATGTTATAGATAACTTGATTTTTTTTCTCTCCATTTCACATATTCTGTTTTTCAGTTCCTATTTTGACATTTAGTGATGACTATTCAGTGCAAGTATTTTTTAATTGCTCTTTGGTTCCCTCTCACATGGGGAATGGTGGCAGTTTTTTATTCTAACGGAGTAATGCAGGCTGATTCCAGTTCATCACATTTCCCTGGCTCTGCCACCAAAGCGATTAGCTCGCCGCTAGCCCTTCGGATTTCCAAGAAGAGCAATGAGATTCCCTTGAACTGCAGTCAAGGTAGTTCTCAACTGCAGGACACACATGGCAAGCTCACTGAGTCTTTAGAATTGAGATGAAGATGTCTTCATTATGAGAAGCCCAAGCTATTTCCAGTTATAGTGTGTGACTTGATAGCTCAGTCTTTTTTATGACCGAATAATATTTTGTTGTGTGGTTGTACTATAGCTTATCTTTTCATCTATTGGAGAACATTTTGGTTGCTTCCAGTTATTGGTGATTATGAAGAAAGCTGATAAAAACATTGCACAGGTTTCTGTGTGGACATAGTTTTCAACTCATTTGGGTAAATACCTAGGAACATAAATGATGGATTGTATGATAAGACTATGTGTAGCTTTCTAAGAATCTGCCACACTGTCTTCCAAAGTGGCTGTTCCATTTTACATTCCCATGAGCAATAAATGGGAGTTCCAGTAGCTCCACAGACTGCAGCAATTGGTATTATTAGTTGTTTTGGGGTTTAGTCAATTTAATAGATGTGTGATGGTATTTCATTATTGTTTTAGTTTGTATTTCTCTAATGACAAATAAATTGACCATACTTTCAAATGCTTATTTGCCATTCATATATATTCTTTGGAGAGGTGTCTGTTAAGGGTTTTGCCCTTTTAAAAACTGAGTTATTTTCTTATTGTAGAGTTTTAGGAGTTCTTTGTATACATATATTTTTTTCTTTTTCTCTTTTTTTTTTTCTTTTTAGGGCTGCACCTGTGGCATATGGAAATTCCCAGGTTAGGGGTTGAATTGGAGGTGTAGCTCCTGGCTTATGCCACAGCCACAGCAACATGGGATCCAAGTCATATCTGTGACCTACACCGTGGCTCCCAGCAATGCTGGATCCTTAACCCACTGAGTGAGGCCAAGGATTGAACCGACATCCTCATGGATACTAGTCAGATTTGTAACCGCTGCACCACAACAGGAACTCCTCTTTGTATATTTTTTATATAAGTCCATTTCCAGATGTGTGTTTTACGAATGCTTTCTCCCAGGCTGTGACTCTCCATTCCATTCTTTTAACAGTGTCTTTGATACAGAAGTTTTTAAAAAATGTTTAATAAAGTCAAATTTATACAATTTTTATTTTATGAATCATGATTTTGGTGTTTCATCTAAAAATTCATCACACAACCAAGAACACCTAGATTTTTCTCCCTTGCTTTTCGAGAAATTTTACAGTTTCAAATTTCTGTCTATGATCTATTCTGTGTTAATTTTTATGCAAGGCATTGTGTTTTCATGTTACCTATTTGTTCCTTTTTTTTCAAGTTAATAAGCATCTAAAACTGGAAAATCACAAGTTTTGGCAGGTATGTTGATTTTCTTTTATCAGTTTTAGGAAGTAGTGAGCTCTAGGCTTCTTAATACTAATCAATACTTATAGTTTTTTTATTTCGACTTTTTAAAAATTTCTAAAAAATTTTTTAAATAGTTTTCAATTTTTTATTTATTTTCTTTTTTAGAAACCCTGTGGCTTATGGAATTCTGGGCCAGGGATCAGATCTGAGCCACAGTTGCGACCTCTGTTGCAGTGTAGCAATGCTGGATCTTTAACCCATTGTGCTGGGCTGGGGGTTGAATCTGTGTCCCAGAGATCCAGTGACACAACCAATCCCCTTGCACCACAATAGAACTCCTCTACATTTTTTTTTAAACAAATGATAGCACATAAGTATTAAAAAATAATTTAACAAACACTGGAGAATGATGGTGCCATTGACCAAGAATTGTTGACTGGATGTTGACACCACTATGTTGTATCTCTGGATTTTTGTTTTGTTTTGTTTTATGGCTGCACCTGAGGCATATGGGATTTTCAAGGCTAAGGGTCTAGGGATCAAATTGGAGCCCCAGCTAGAGCCTACACCAAAGCCATGGCAACACTGTATCCAAGCTACATCTTTTTGAATTACGGTTTTCTCCAGATAGATGCCCAGGAGTGGGATTGCTGGATCATATGGTAGTTCTGCGTTTAGTATTTAAAGGAAACTCCATACTGTTTTCCACAGTGGCTGCACCAATTTACATTCCCAGCAACAGTGTAGGAGGGTTCCCTTTTCTCCACACCCTCTCAAGCATGTATTGTTTGTAGATTTTTGATGATGGCCCTTCTGATAGGTATGAGATATATCTCACTGTAGTTTTGACATGTATTTCTCTAATAATTAGTGATGTTGAGCATACTTTCATATAGTTTTTGGCCGTCTGTATGTCTTTGGAGAAATGTCTATTTAGGTCTTCTTCTGCCCATTTTTTGATTGTTTTTTTTTTTGTTGATATTGAACTATATGAAATTCTTCCCTTGTCAGTCACATTGTTTGCAAATATTTTCTCCTGTTCTGCAGGTTGTCTTTTTTTACGGTTTCCTTTGCTGTGCAAATGCTTTTAAGTTTAATTAGGCCCCATCTGTTTATTTTTGTTTTTATTTCCATTACCCTAGAAGATGGATCCAAAAAGATATTGCTGCAATTTATGTCAAGGAGTTTTCGTCCTATGTTTTCCTCTAAGAGTTTTATAGTATCTGGTCTTATATTTAGGTCTTTAATCCATTTTGAGTTTATTTTTCTGTATGGTGTTAGGAAGTGTTCTAATTTAATTCTTTTATATGTGGTTGTCCAGTTTTCCCAGCACCACTTATTGAACGGGCTGTCTTTTCTCCATTGTACATTCTTGCCTCCTTTGTCATAGATTAGTTGACTGTAGGTGTGTGGATTTAATTCTGGGCTTTCTAACCTATTCCACTGATCTATATTTCCGTCTTTGGGCCAGTACCATACAGTTTTGATGACTGTAGCTTTGTAGTATAGTCTGAAGTCAGGGAGCCTGATTCCTCCAGCTCCATTTTTCTTTTTCAGGATGTCTTTGGCTATTCTGGGTTTTTTGTGTTTCCAAACAAACTTTAAAATATTTTGTTCTAGTTCTGTAAAAAAGGTCCTTGGTAATTTGATAGGGATTGCATTGAATGTGTAGATTGCCTTGGGTAGTACAGTCATTTTGATAATATTGACTCTTCCAATCCAAGAGCATGGTATGTCTTTCCATCTGTTCATGCCGTCCTTGCCTTCTTTCATCAGTGTCTTATAGTTTTCAAGTACAGGTCTTTTGTCTCTTTAGGAAGGTTTATACCTAAGTATTTGATTCTTTTTGATGCGATGGTAAATGGGATTGCTTCCCTAATTTCTCTTTCTGATCTTTCATTGTTAGTATATAGAAATGCAGTTGATTTCTGTGTATTAATTTTGTATCCTGCAACTTTGCCAAATTCATTGATGAGCTCTAACAGTTTTCTGGTAGAGTCTTTAGGGTTCTCTAGGTATAGTATCATGTCATCTGCAAATAGTGATAGTTTTACTTATTCTTTTCCAATTTGAATTCCTTTTATTTCATTTTCTTCTCTGATTGCTGTGGCTAGGATTTCCAAAACTGTGTTGAATAGTAGTGATGAGAGCAGACATCCTTGTCTTGTTCCTGATCTCAGTGGGAATTCTTTCAGCTTTTCACTATTGAGAATGTTGTGAGCTCTGGGTTTGTCATAGATGGCCTTGATTATGTTGAGGTAACTTCCCTCCATGCCCACTTTCTGAAGGGTTTTTATCAGAAATGGGTGTTGGCTTTTTCTGCATCTATTGAGAGGATCACATGGTTTTATTCTTCAGTTTGTTAATGTGGTTTATCACACTGACTGATTTTTGGATATTGAAGAATCCTTGCATCCCTGTGATAAATCTCACTTGATCATGATGTACAGTCCTTTTAATGTATTGTTAGATTCAGTTTGCTAGTATTTTTTGAGGATTATTGCATTTATGTTCATCAGTGAAATTGGCCTGTAATTTTCTTTCTTTCTTTTTTTTTTTGGTATCTTTGTCTGGTTTTGGTATTGGGGTGATGGCTGCCTCATAGAGTGAGTTTGGGAGTGTCCCTTCTGCTGCAATTTTTTGGAAGAGTTTCAGAAGGATAGGTGTTAGCTCGTCTCTAAATGTTTGATAGAATTCACCTGTGAAGCCATTTGGTCCTGGACTTTTGTTTGTTGGAAGTTCTTTAATCACATTTTCAATTTCAGTACTTGCGATTGGTCCATTCACCTTTTCTATTTTGTCTAGGTTTAGTCTTGGAAGATTTGTACTTTTCTAAGAATTTGTCCATTTCTTCTAGATTTTCTGTTTTATTGGCATATAGTTACATGCAGTAGTCTCTTATGATCCTTTGTATTTCTGTGATGTCTGTAGTAACTTCTTTTTCATTTCTAATTTTATTGATTTGAGTCATCTCTCTTTTTCTTGATAAGTCTGGCTAAGGGTTTATCAATTTCGTTGATCTTTTCAAAGAACAAGCTATTGGTTTCATTGATCTTTTCTATGGTTTTCTTTGTTTCTATTTCATTGATTTCTGCTCTGATCTTTATGATTTATTTTCTTCTACTAACTTTCACTCTTGTCTATTCTCTCTCTAGCTGCTTTAGATGTAAAGTTAGGTTGTTTATTTGAGCTTTCTCTTCTTTCCTGAGGTAGGCTTGTATTGCTATAAACTTTCCTCTTAGAATTGCTTTTGCTGCATCCCATAGGTTTTGGAGTGTCATATCTTTGTTGTCATTTTCTCTTTATCTTTAATTTCGGTCAGTTTGATTAATATGTGTTTCAGGGTGTTCCTCCTTCAGTTTATTTTATATGGTACTCGTTTTTCTTCCTGGATTTGAGTGAGTAGTTCCTTTCCCATGTTAGGGAAATTTTCAGCTATATCTCTGAGTATTTTTTCTGTCCCCTTTTCTCTCTCTTCTCCTTCTGGCACCTCTATAATACGGATGTTCGTGCATTTAACATTGTCCCAGAGTTCTCTGGGACCCTCTTTCTTTTCAATCTTTTTTCTCTTTTCTGTTCCACATCAGTGATTTCCACTAGTCTGTCCTCCACCTCGCTTATTCATTCTTCTGCCTCCTGTATTCTGCTATTGTTGCTTCTAATGAATTTTTTTTCGGTTATTGTATTTTGCATCTCTGCTTGCTTAAGATTTAAATCTTGCATTTCTTTGCTCAATGTTTGCTCTAAATTATCAGTCTTTGCCTGTAGTTTATTTCCAATGTCTTGCATTACCTTCAGCATCAATGGTCTAAAATCTTTTTACTGGAGGCTGATAATCTCCAGATCACTTAGCTGTTTTTCTGGGTTTTTTTCTTTCTCCCTTATCCAAGTTTTTATTCTCTGGCTTTTCATTTTTGGGGGTTTTTGGTGTGGTGACCTTTTTGCATATAGTAGAGTTGTAGCCTCTCTTATTTCTTATGTCTGCCCCCACTTGTGGCTGAAGTTGGTACCAGGGCTTGCTGTGGGCTTCCTGATGGGAGAGACTTGTGCCTGCCCACTTGTAGTTGGGGCTGATTCCTATCCCTCTGGTGGTTGGGGCTTTGTCTCTGGGTGAGATTAGAGGGGTTGTGTGCCTGGGGAATCTTTAGGCAGCCTACTTACTGATGGGTGGGGCTGTGATCCCACCTGGATTACGTTTGGCCTGGGCTTCTCAGCACTGATGGGTGGGGCGAGATTTTCCCAAAATGGCCACCTCCAGAGAAATGCATGCTGATGAATATTCCCGAGAGCTTTGCCTCCAATGTCTTTTCCCCACAACAAGCCATAGTCACCCCCTGTTTTCCCAGGAGATTCTCCAAAACCACAGTCAGGTCTGACCCAGATTCCTATGGAGCCTTTTCTTCGCCCTGAGACCCAGTGCACATGAAAGTCTGTTTGTACCTTTCAAGAATGGCATATCCATTTCCCCAAGTTCCGTGGAGCACCTGTGCACAAGCCCCACTGACCTTCAATGCCAGTTGATCTGGGGGCTCTTTTTCCCAATGTCAGATTCCCAGGCATGGAGATTTGACGTGGGGCTCAGAACTCTCACTCCTGTAGGTGAATCTCTGTGATACAGTTACTTTCCATTCTGTGGGCTTCCCACCCGGGACGTATGGGGTTGCTTATATGGTGTAATCACCCCTCCTACCTCTTGATGTGGCCTCGTCTTTGTCTTCTGGAGTAGGATATCTTTTTTGAAAGTTTCCAGTCCATTTACTTGAAGGTTGTTCAGCATTTGTTTGTAATTTTGTTGTTTCTATGAGAAAAGTTGAGCTCCAGTCCTTCTGTTCTGCTGTCTTAATCTGTCTTTTCTTATTTTTTGTTGTTAATTTAGATAATACCAGCTAAGGCATTGATTAGTGATTAGCATAGCTGTCTCTCAGATAATACCGTAAAGTAGGGATTTAATTGTGGCGCACTTGACAGCCAGTTGTGTTACTATATATGGATTGATTAAGATTCTTTATATTAATTTCATTAAATGAATTTTTCTTGTCCCTGGTTTTGTTGCTATTTTGATGTGTTATCTTTGGTAAGTTATCATTCCCATTTTGGTTCTATAAAGCCATGCTGTCTGTAAGTCTTTCTACACATCGATTACTGTGATTCCAGTGTAATGATTTGTTATTTCAGTTGTAAAAGTTTTTGCATTTATTCTAATAATTTCCATTTGATCATAAGTCTATGTTTCCAGTATTGTTCCTTTATATAGTCACTTGAACCTAAGGTTAAATTTGATTTTTATAACTATTCAGATTAACTGCCATTTACCTTGGAAAACCCTTGTGATCCAGTAAATGAGCTCAAATTAGAAAGAGAACTGAGAACTTAGACTTCTCCCACCACAGTTATTATATAATTTAGTTATTCATCACAAATTGTCTTACTCATCCCATATTTTAGTTAGATATCTTTTCTTAACATTTTCCATGAAAGTCACTGCAAAAGTGAGGAAATAATGATGTTAAAATTTTTTAGATTTTATGTGAGGCTCTTATTGCCTAAATTACAGGAGCCTTTTTTTAAACTGATAAAAGGATTATCATTTTACAATATATTATTACAATGAATCAAATCTGGTAATGAAACAGCTGTCAAACTTATTGAAATTGTATTAAAAATTTCATCTCTGAATTTCCTCTTTTATGCAAGCACTTTCCTACAAGAATTTATTATATGATTTTACTTTATTTTATGTTTTATTGGAGTCTACTGTCAGTCATTAACAATTTTACTAAAGCCATCCCTGTGGTATACTGTTTCCTCAGATTAAATTAAGAACACATTTAGACTAAGAGAAAGTGATTAAATAGGACATTTAAGTTTTTTGCTTGAAGTACTAATTTTTATAATTTGATAAAATATTCTTATATTTTCCTAAATGTTCTTGCTTTCACTAACCTAACGTGTGAGTGATCAGCATACACTGACAACTCACCTAGAAGTCAGGGGACTGAGACTGCATCTTGTTTTGTTGCTTTTGACATCTGAGGCCTTGTGGGGTACAGTTCTTTATCTGGGCTATGGTTTTCTAAGAGGAAGATGAAGAGTATTAACTTGGTGGTTTCTAATTTTGTATTCAGATTTTACTTTCTGTTTAAATTTAGTTCAATTACCAGGGAAAGTTTTATTTTTCTCAGAATTATTTTATATATCTTATAATAAACAAAATTGACCTCATAAAGCATTCTTTTTTATATATCCAACCAGTGGTTTATATTAATAATAAAGTTCTACAAATCTACAGTAAGAAAAATGTGACAATCCAATTGAAAACTGACTTAAAACCAGCATTTTACGAAAGAGGACATCCAAATGGCAAAAACATATGAAAAATTATTCAACTTCATTGTAAGACATCATGAAAATACAAATTAAAATAATAGTGTAACAGCACTACACACCTACCAGTATGGTTAAAATGGAAAATATCAGTATGTGTTAATCCTTGGCAGTAATATTTATGGCAATTTATTTTCTCCAAATTTGTGGCTTAAATTTTCATAAAATCTATATCCATCCACCATCCATGTACTCATCGGTATTATCCGCCTTGCTGTCTGAATACATATTACAGAAAGGCCTTGCCAATTGTTAACTCTGGTTTTTCCTGGGTGTAGGTATTTTGGGGATACTGTTGCCTTCTTTGTTCTTTTCTGTGTTGCTTAACTTTTCTATAAAAAGTATATGTGATATTTTTGTTTTTTATTACTCAGTTACATTTATAGTTGCACAATGATCATCACAACCCTTTTTTATAGTATTTCCACCCCAAACCCCCAGAATATCACCCCAGCTCCCAACTTGTCTCATTTGGAAACCGTAAGTTATTCAAAGTCTGTGAGTCAGTATCTGTTCTGCAAAGAAGCTCATTGTGTCCTTTTTTTAGTTCCACATGTAAGTGATAGCCGTTGATGGTGTCTCACCCTCTGACTGACTTCACTTAGCATGATAATTTCTGGGTCCATCCATGTTGCTGCAAATGCTGTTATTTCTTTCCTTTTAATGGCTAAGTAATATTCTTTCCTTTTAATGTCTGTGCATATGAACCACCTCTTCTTTATCCACTCTGTCGATGGACATTTAGGTTGTTTCCATGTCTTGGCTATTGTATAGGGTGCTGCAGTGAACACTGGAGTACATGTGTCTTTTTGAGTCATGGTTTTCTCTGGATAGATGTCCAGGAGTGGGATTCCTGGATCAAATGGTAATTCTATTTTGAGTTTTCTGAGGAATCTCCATACTGTTTTCCACAGTGGTTGCACCAAATTTACATTCCCACCAACAGTGTAATAGAGTTCCCTTTTCTCCACACCCTCTCCAACACTTACTGTTTGTAGACATTTTGATGATGGCCATTCTGGCTGGTGTAAGGTGGTACCTCATAGTGGTTTTGATTTGCATTTCTCTAATAATGAGTGATGCTGAACATCTCTTCATGTGTTTTTTGGCCATCTGTATGTCTCCTTTGGAGAACTGTCTGTTTAGATCTTCTGCCCGTTTTTCGATGGGTTTGTTTTGTTGGCTTTGAGCTGCAGGAGGTGTTTATAAATTTTGGAGATTAATCACTTGTCAGTTGCTTCATTTACAAATATTTTCTCCCATTCTGTGGGCTGTCTTTTCGTTTTGTTGAGGGTTTCCTTTGCTGTTCAGAAACTTTTAAGTTTAATTAAGTCCCGTTTGTTTATTTTTGTTTTCATTGTCATTACTCTAGGAGGTGGATCTGAGATTTTGCTGTGGTTTCCCTAAAGCCTTCTTAAAACACAGCTTATATAATTATTACTTAGTGTATTATCAAAACATTCCCCAGAGTATTGCAATAGCAACTTGGTTGGGAGCCATTAGTTGACCCAATACCATAGACACAGACACCTGGCCTTCACAGAAACATTTCTTCACGTGTCTTGTCCTTAAAACAAAAGATGACTGGACTATTTCTGGTTATGCCACTGAGACTTTGGAGACAGATCCTGCTTCATAACACTGGGAGGATTTGAGCTATAGAAGTGCTTAAGTGAGAAAAAAGCCAAGTTAACTTTTCAAATTCTTCCTCTCAAATGGCATAATTGTAATAATTCTTTCATGATGAAGTGTCATTTTACAGTGGTGGCAAGTATTCATTCTCTTGCTTCTCCTCCTATCCCAAGGTGTTACAAAGTAGTATGGTGTTTGCAACATTTGCATATGACACCTGGACTACATTTTTTCCCCATAGGCAAGAATCTATATTTCTTAAATTTGTATTCTGTATATTTAGATATGAAGTGTGTAAAACATATTGATTTTTTACGTTGGCAACAAGATAGACAAGTACTGACTGTTAAAAACTTTACTTTTATGAGAATATTTAATGAGAAATAAATTTATAAAAATATGTTTCAGCATTATCTAAATAATTTAAAATATTGTTGGAGGCAAGCCTATGTCAATGGTTCTAAAGAATCTGGCACAGGAAATAGTTTGAAAACTGAAATTTTGGTCAAAATCTAGAAGTATTACTGGTGCCATGTACATCATCTATTTTAATCTTATTCTTTGGAAAGATGACTTAAACTCTGTTTGTAGTGATGACATTCTCTGACACAATTCAAAAATTATATATCATTTATATAGATCTGTGATAAAATGGAATACCTTGATGAAGTCCATATCAGATTTGCTCTTAAAACATTCAGTAACCACGGGAATGATGTCATCAAAGCAATTAAAATTTAATTTAGACAGGGTACAAGATACATTAAAACACAGATGAGATCCTCCAATAAAGAACAAATTCTGTTGAGGAGGAAGACATTTTCCTCTAACCTAATGGATTCTTCTGGCGGATCTATTACTTAAATTTGCATGAACAGGTTAACAGGAGAAAGTCGAAGTTTAGTAACATGTGTACAAGGGAGAGACACGGGAGAACTGAGTAACTCAACAAGATGGCAGAAGCCTTGCTTTAAATATCATCTTCAGCTAAAGAGGATGTTGAGGTTGGGGAGAGTCAGTTATGGAAGGGACCAGGAAAAAAAGTGCAATAAACAAGGGTAAGGTTTTTAGGCAGATTAAGTCCATGCCTCCTCTGCTGAGTTTCTAGAGATTTGGTAATCCATCTCTTCTGGTAAATGGAGATTTCCCTTATACATGAAAATGTTTCTTATAAAAATGTACTCATACCTGGTTTTCAGAATTTTTCTCTTTATGCTGTCTCTTAGAAGATAACTAATTAATATCCCAAAGAGACATATTTTGGGGTTAGCAAATTCTGCTCGCTTACATATCTTTGATAGAAATGGTTATTTTGAATTTGTGCTATTCAGGTATTTGGTATGAACAGTTATTTACTATTAATGATGTGAGCAAAAGCTTACAAACATGTTTTTGAGGGATTTAAAATATTATAAAAGTTGAAAAAAATAATTGAAGGAAACTGCATGGGAAATGTACAATATGAGTGACATTCTAATATAACACAAGGGAATTAGAACAAGGAAATGAAAATGTTTACAATTCTATGAAGAGGCTTCAGGTAAAAATTATCCTCAAGCTAATTTCTAAAAATGCTACTTCCTATCCATTATAGAACAAAGAGTAGTTTCACATTATGAAAGGACTGATTAAATTAAAAATATAGTGTTATTTTTTGTTTTCTATAAAATAGATCAACATTTTTGTTGAATTTGAAAGAAGGAAGAAATAGTCATTGAATCTAGATATTGCTTCGAGTTGCCAAAATCACATTATATGCAATAGTAGTTTATATAATGAAATTAAAATATTTATAAGTTTTACTGTGATAACAATGATTTAGCATATGCAACACTGTTAAAATATTTAGACATCATAGGTAAAAACCATGGTTCATTTGCAAACTTAAATGTTGCTTATATAATACTGTTGATAATTCCAGATGCTAGCAGTCTGAAGTTTCTCTAAAATGAAATTGCAGTTGTCCCTTGAACAACATAATGGTTAGGGGTGCAGTCAAAAATCCACTTTATATTTAGCTTCATAAATCCACTTTATGTGTAACTTTATAGTTGGCTCCTCTGTATCTGCAGTTCTGCATTCATGGATTCAACCAACTACAGCTTGTATAGTATTGTAGTATGTACTTACTGCAAAATATCCCCGTATAAGTGGACCTGCACAGTTCAAACCCATGTTGTTCAAGGGTCAACTGTAATAAAAAATGGTATTAGAACCAAAATTGGTTCCTCAGGCTGTGGCACAGTGGGTTAATGATCCAGCTTGTCTCTGTGGAGGCACTGGTTTGATTCTAGGCCCAGCACAGTGGGTTAAGGATCCAGTCTTGCCACACCTGTGGCATAGGTTGCAACTGCAGCTTGGATTTGACCCCTGGCCCAGGAACTTCCATATGCCATGGGTGTGGCCAAAAAGAAAAAAAAAAATTGTTCAAGAAGGTTGTCCAACCTGTTAATACTGTCAAAGAATACAAATTATGTGATAAATATAGTAATTATTATGATAATTATAGCATGATTTGTGATTTTTCTAAAATAAAGAGAAGAAAATTAATGTTAGGAAATAAATCATTATTATGGATATAGAATCTGTTTTTCATTTTCAAAGTTGTCAAAACATCAACACCTAAATAAGTGCGATAATAAACCAGTTGTGTTTGGTACTTGGCTTTCACATAAAAATTGTAGCTATACACATATATTTCAATTTTGATTCCTTAGCTTGTGGTCCCCCTTCTAGCGTCTTCAAAGTCATTAAGCCCTCCATATTTAGAACATCTCTGAGTTTTCCTTCTGCCACCAAAGGGGGAAAGTTCTTTGCCTTTTTTTTTTTTTGCTTTTAAGGGCCACATCTGTGGAGGTTCCCAGGCTAGGGTAGGGGTCAAATTGGAGCTGGAGCTGGTGGTCTACACCATAGCCACAGCAATGTGGGATCTGAGCCACATCTCCTATACTGCAGCTCACAGCACCACTGGATTCTTAACCCACTGAGCAAGGCCAGGGGTCAAACCTACATCCTCATGGATACTAGTCAGGTTCATTACCGGTGAAACACAACAGGAACTCTGAAAACTCTTTGCTTTTAAGTATTTATATGATTGAATTGTATACACATAAATCGTCTCGGATAACATCTTTGTTTTATGGTTCATAACCTTAATTATATCAGGGATTAGGGCATGGACATCTCTGGGGAGCCATTTTGTGTACCATAGAAAGCATTACCAGAAATAGAGTTGCATAGCTATAGTGTGTAAACGGTTTTAGGCTTCTGGATACTTGTTAGGGAAAGAGTTGTACTAGTGGATATTCCTTCTAGCAGTGTCTGTGGTGAGATGTTTCACCACATGCTTAGCAGTGTCCAGTATCATCATTTTTTAACCACTGCTAGACTAATGGTGGGAAAATCTTGAATCTTTGATTTGTTTATTCAGCTACTGGGGTAGGGGGAATACTTTTCCATATATTAGATAGATATTTGCATACCCTCACTTGTAAATTGTTTTCTTTGTCCATTTATTGATAGGGATTTGAGTATTTTTTTCATAGATCTGTATAAATTTACCAGCATATTCGCCTTTAACAATGTATGGTTTATGAAAAAAAAGTCATTATAAAAATTTTACAAATACAGAGAAATACATGTACCCCCCCCTACTTTTTGAGATTGCTTTATGCCACTTCACTTTTATGAAAGAGGTAAATCAGTACCTGTTTTCACTAACTGAAAGAAATGCAGAAATGATTTTTTGCCTTTTGTGCAAAACGGCAAAAAGTGTAAATAGTGTCCAGCATTTTTTTTTTTTTTTTGCAGTGGCTTGAGCTATTTTAGAGGCCGCACACACCCAGAGTGTGGAGAGTGTCATGGCCAAACTCCTTCCACAGGAACCACACTCACCATCTCGGCATCCAGCTGCCATAGCTTTGAACTGTGTCTGTGAGCCTTTGTGCTTTATATCTGTTTATTTTATGCCTCCCTTAGCAAGATGCATCCTAATTTCTTCTTTGCTTTAACCATTTTAGTTTGCAGAAGGTTTCCCTGGGACTCTGTATTTTCTGACAGTGGGGGTAACCTGTAAACAAAAATGAAAATTTGCCTTTGATCCTATTCCCCTGGGATACTCGATCAATGTACAATCTTTATTCATTTACCACACAGTTGATATCACACTATATATGTAAATTAGCATTCTGCAAGTAAAATTATAACAATGCTATTTTCCTGTGGGAAAATTTATTCATAAATATACCAGTTGCTTAAGACTCTATTATGGGGATATGTTGTTAGTTGAAATATTAATCATTAGCCATATATGAGGCAAATTTTTCACCACTTTTCAGTTTGCCTTTGGATTTTGGCTAGTTTTTCTTTTTTACATTCAGATGTTTTAAATTCATGCATTTTTAATGTTTCAGTTTTACCACTTTGTAGTTTCCTGCATTGCATCTAAGCATAGAAATTTCCTCCAAATGTAAGATAAATATTCATCACTTTTTCTAGAAATGGTGATTTTAAAATATTTCACACTTAAATTCTTATGGAATTTATATTTGCATGTATTGTGAGGTAGAGTTTTAATGTATTCCTGTTCTCTCAACTCCATCCCAATAACTAAAGAATCTCATTGCCATTTGAAAATAATTTTTTTTCTTTTTTATTAACTTATGATACATCTTTTATCATGTGGTAAACTGACATATATTACAGTGTTTTCTTTGCCTATATATTCTGTTCCATAAAACTGTCAATTCTTGTGCCACTTCTAAAGTGGTTTAATGATCTTTCATAATTTTCTATAATATCTGGAAATAAATTATTAAAATTATTAGCAATTTCTATCAAGTTATCTTTCCAGTTTACCTTCCAAATTATTTAAAAATTGCTCTAGGTAAATTGTATAGATATTTTGATTAAGTGTCTATCAAATACATAAATCTAGCTGGGAGGGATTGATTTTTGACATTTGATATTTGATTGTTGGTATCATTTTCCTTAATGTATTTTGAGCACTTTCAACAATTAGCTAAAAGGTCTTTGTCTATAGATGAAAGCTGTCTTTATCATCTCTATTTTCTTTGTTTTGTACTCTTTTCAAGATCACCAATTATTTGTTGGTTGCATATCTAAAATGTATCTTCCATATTGATCATGTCTTTATCATTGAATTTTAATTTTTCTATCCCTTTCCTCTGTGACCTGGAAGAACTTAAGTTTCTCATACATTTGGTTATTCTTCAGTGATAGAAGCTCACACTTACTACATATTGACTATGTGTTAAGTGTTCTATATACACAATTTCATTTAATTTTTCCAGCCACCCTGTGGGTGAAGTTTGGTTATCATCTCTGTTTTCATAAATATGGTAAGTAATTCTCGGAGAATTGAGGTCATTTGTATAATTTCATACAGGTGATAAATTTCAAGCCCAGAGTCCATGTTCCTAAGCACTTCATCATATGGTTTCTCTAGAGTGAGTAAGGTATTCATTTTCTCTATTACAGTTTTTCATTTTGCAATTGTGATTTCTATCTTTTCCCTTTTTGAAATCATCCCTTGTTCCTAATGTTTGATCTGGTTCACTAGAGATAGTCTCCTCCCGAGTCTTGTGAAGAATATGAGTTAGGGAGTTCCCCTGTAGTGTGATAGGTTAAGGATCTGGGGTTATGCTGCAGTGGCTTGGGTCACTGCTGTGGTTCTGGTTGATATCTAGCACGGGAACTTCTGCATGAGGTGGGCATGGCCAAAAAAAGAGAATATGAATTAGATTATTTTTGGAAACAAGAGCTTTGCTATATCCTGTGCTTTTAACAAGGAATAGTATTTTTTTAATGGCCACACCCATAGTATATGAAAGTTCCTGGGCCAGGAATCGAATCTGAGCCACAGCTGTGACCTATGCCACAGCTGCAGCAACACTGGATCCTTTAACCCACTGTGCCAGGCTGGGGATTCATCCCACGCCTCCAGAGACCCAATTATATTCTCAGGATGGAAACTTTCTGAAGAAACTCATGTGCCCAGTTCATGATTGTACTCACGTGTAATTCGGTGAAAGAGTTCTTGGAAGAATTAGACAGTATCTTTAAGAGTAGGGAGGGGGGTACATAAATGAACATAGAAATTAAGAGTGGATTAAGTATCTCCAAAAGGCAGTGCAAGGAGAGAGCCAACAGTTGGGCAAATGGCAATTTGATCTTTTGGTGCTTCCAAAGTGAGTGAGTTTCCTTTAGGCTCTGAAGGCAGTCATCATGAGCCATCTTGATGCCCAAGAAAGCTGTTTACTGGATGAAAGAACCCGAAGACAGGGAAGCTATGGGTATACTGCCAGAGGCAAAAGATTAGAGTCTGTCTCAAGTAATCCAGAGCATGTATTGCCTAAACTAGAGTTTATTATTGAGGACAATGACCAGTGCTCCGAAGAATGACTAATGAGCCACACAGGACGGCCAGCATGTGGACACATATCAGGGATGGGAGCACTAAAGGTTAGATTTATGAATATAGTGGCCAAGGCATGACTTGCCCCTGTTCCTATCATTCCCCTGGTCCTTCCCAACCCCAGAGGGGTCTGTTAGTTATTGATAACTATGTCAAAATTCATTCCCCAAGTTAGTGTCTTAAATACAATAAACATTTTTTTTTCATGGTTTTTGTGGGTCTGAACATCTAAAGTGGCTTGGTAGGTCATTCTGGCTCAAGATCTTTCATGAATTTGCCGTCATGTTTACACAGGTCAGCCCCACTCAGTGGTGTGACAGGACTGCAAAATACTGTGACTACTGTGGGGGAGAACTATTTCAGGTCACTTAAGCTGGCCTCTCTGGCTAGCAGGAGTGGTAGAGTTGAGGGGAGAGGGAAAGAAGAAGCCAAGCACTATCTGCTCACTGCTCTTCCTGATAGCAGATCCTAGGGCCTAACTCGGGAGCGGGGGAGGAAGGTCTAAGTCAGACTTAAGACTGAAAATGAATCATAGTTACTAAATGTAGGGCCCTTGCCAGTCCCCAGTTGCCTGGGAGAGGCACTGTTTACTCCTGTACTCCTAGAATCCAGTCTGATTTTGCATTTTTCCTGGATATTTAATTTTTAATACAGTATTAATATTAATAGTTGCATTAAAATATATCAGGTTAGCTTTGGCAGACCTGCAACTTGTATTTCCTTTTTCCTACTTGGTCTCATGTGCAGTATGCAAGATGCTTATATAGGGAACAGGGCTAGCCCGTTTCTCTTTATCTGACTTTTATTAATTAACTTATTTATTGGCTGCACCTGTGGCATGCGGAAGTTCCTAGGTTGGGGATTGAACCGGCAGCCACAGCAGTGACAACGCTGGATCCTTAACCCACTGAGCCACAAGAGAACTCTCTGACCTTTAGTTTGAAAGCTAGCATGCAAAGAGTTCCTGCAGTGGCACAGTGTTAAGGATCCAGCATTGCCAAAGTGGTGGTATAGGTCACAGCTGAGGCTCAAATTCGATCCCTTTCCCGGAACTTCCATATGCCTCGGGGGCAGCCAAAACTAAACAAATAAAGACAGCATGCAAGATGTTTGTAGATACAATGAAGTGTGTGACTCCTACTGCAGGGAGTGATTACTCCCTTCTTGTCTCCAATAGTGATGGGAGAAGTAACGGACTCTGCTGCCCTGTAGGAGCCAGTTGTGCAGTGATCGATGCCAAGAACCACTAAGTGCATGAAGCTGCCAGGTCACCCTTCATCAGGGTCAGTGAGAAATGTGGGAAATTGTAGGTTGTGCCCAAGAAATATAGGAGGGCAATTGAGGCTGAGCAGCCACGCTGTAGTCTATATAGAGAGTAACACACATAGCTTTCCTATTGTGGCATCTCATTTTTTACAAGTACAATTTGTTATTTTAAACTCTTTTGCAATTCACCTTTTCTTTAGCTATGAGCTCCAAAAAATGAAAGTGCACATTAAATGAAAAAAATTAAGTACTCAATTTTTATCTCCCAAGGAAATGAATAAAAATAAAAATTCAGTGCTGTTTCCCACTCCTTCACAGGGGTTGTGGTGGTACCATTGATCATGTGGAAACCAGAAATCATGAATCTGCTGAGGAAGCATCAGCAGCTACCTGAAATGTTAGTCATCATTTAAGAAGACCCTTATAGAGGATTTTCTCCTGACACAGGTAGCTGCAAAAGGTGAGCTTACATGTTACTCTGTGAAACATGCCTTGTAGAATTAAACGGCTATTCTAATTTAATTCTGCTCATTTTCACCCTTAAAATGTTTGTGCATGCAGAAAAATAAAAGCATAGCTCACGATGTGTTGGCTTCTTTAGGAGAAGAGAATCTTTGCAGACAAAAGAGTTGAACTGCATATCGGTATCATCAAGTACTTCAGATTAAAAAATGAGTTCATTACAATAATACTACCATTTTTAAGAAACTGAATGTATGGAATCAAGGCCAGGCTTTGGGAAGATCATTATGTTAAAGATGAAAAGTCTGGCATTATTATGAATGTTACTGAAAATCCACTTCATTAGTTCAAAACTGATGAAAAAACATTTTATTTTGTAGTTTACATTTATGTGTAAATGTGTTTACATTTAAATAAATTCGAAGTACAAATGTGATTTATTTGGTGGTGAAGTACAAATATGGTGATGATAAAATCTTGGAAGAGCCCCACACTATGGTAAAAACAATGTTCCTATTAAAATAAGAAAGATCTAGGAGTTCCTTAGTAGCCTAGCCTTTAAGGATCCAGCGTTGTCACTGCTGTGGCTCCAGTTACTGCTGTGGTGCAGGTTCGATCCCTGGCCCAGGAACTTCTGCATGCTGCAGGCATGGCCAAAAAAAGGAAAATAACAAAGATATAGATGTACAACTATAAATATCATAAAATTCAAAAAGAAAGAAAGAAAGGTATAGAGCAGAAATTGTGCTTGGAATTGGAGGCAGTACATAGATAATTTGTAGTTACATCTATAAAAGCAGCAATATCCTAACAATTCAAATAGAAACTGTGGTTTCCAAAATTTAAAACTGGCATGACATATACCTAAAGTACGGTGGTTACAGCATTTTTGTGAAAATACTGGTGTCGTGTAATAACAACCAAAAACATCAGCATATGGTTTAGATGTTTGCTGCCCAGATCAATCAGATGTTAGAAATGATTGCACCTTTGAAGGACCAGTAAGTTAACCTATGTGACCTATGTTGATTTTTTTCCCTCCATGGAAGTCTTCAAAATTGGTATTACGTTTGGTTGCAAGTCAGCAGATACATTTATATTCTATAGCAGAATCCCATTAGCGGAGATGGTTTGGTGGCTGTGTAGGGTGTCAACATGGGACAGCTGAACTCCTTGTCATAGAATGTCCTTCCCTATTTGTTTTCGCTTAATTTGGGCCACAAGAGACGTTGTGTAGGGGTTTGGGCGGGGGCAGAAGACAAGCAGCAGCCATTGATGCTGTTCACCTGTGAGAGGTGGAGGCGAGTGCTTTTCTGGTTCCCAGGCCTTTTCACTAATCTGCTGACTCATTACATGCATGGGGGGTGGGCCTGCGCCTGCTCCATCTTCCCCTGCGCCTGCTTCTTTCACTCTGGGATCAGGTGAGCGTTGAGCATCATGGCGAAGAGCAGCAGCTTTTCCTGCCAACACCTACCTTGTGGAGGCTGGAGGTAAGGAGAACTAACACAGCTTCTTTCGTTCTCCGTGGGCTGCGGCTCCTGTTCGTAGGTTCCGTCTTGTTCTTGCTCTCCCACTTTATATCCATGTCCCCTTCCTGACTTGCTTGTAAATATCACATTCCCAAACAGATGCCAAGAACCTACTTTGCTCCCCTGTTTGTCTTTAATGTAAAATCCCTGGAACAAGTCATATTAATGCTTCTTCGTAAATGTGTATGTCTGTTGTTATTGTAGCTGGAAAATCATGAAACTATGCCCTTATGAATACGTAGGAAATGATCATTGCAGTACCAGATGTCGGGGAAGGGTCTACTGTGTGGTAGGAAGTGAAGGAAATTCATTGTGGTTGGCTCCAGGTGACGGAGAGTTGGGACATTTTGGAAAAGCAGGCAGGGGCTGAATTTTGGAGTTTTGATTCTCTCACAGTGCATTGACAAGCTATTGGCATGTTTCAGCAGGAGACTGATATGATTTGGTTTGCATTCAAGAAGATTCCTCTGAGAAGTGATTGCAGGGGATACCAAATGGAAATGAAGAGACAAATTAGGAGGCTATTCATGTAGACTAGGCAGGAAAGGATGAAATCTTGGACTAAGAGAGCTGGACCAAGGAGATGGATCCAGCTAGATCGACTTAGATACATTTTTCTTATAATTGACAAGGTTTGCTAATAATTGGTTCAGTATGGGGTGGATGGGTAAGAGAAAGAGGAAGCTTAAAGGATAGTCATTAGGTTTTAGAGTTTTGAATAACTGGATAGACGTAGATGGTGGGGTCATTACCGAGATGTGAAGGTGTGAGTGTGTTTGCGTGTGTGGTTTGTGTGTTTATGAGGAGACGGTTTGCAGGATATATAAAGTTCAATTTATGCCTGTTAAGTTGGCTGGTCTCTGACTTTCTGCTACCCTCCCCCTCCTTTGGCTGCCAGAAACCTCAGGACAAATATTCGAGGTTCGAGAACATCAGCCTGTTAGTCCTTATTCTCTTCATATCTCTCCTCTTCTACTGGCTTTGGATTTTTTTCCCCTATATATTTCCTTGGCAGTGATGCTTCAGTCTTTTACTGTTTGCATGTTTGCAGGCTATTTTGAATTCTTCATGAAATAGTGTTTACCTGTGTGAGGGGGGTGGGGACGGGTGCAGGCTGAGCAGTAATGCCCTCCAGGGACAATTGGAAATGCCTGGAGACCTTTGTGGTCATAATTGGTAGGAAGGATGCAACTGGCATCTAGTGGGTAGAGATCAGGTGTGCTGTTAAATACCCGGCGGTGCACACAACAGTGCCCTTCAACCAAGAGTTTTCTGGTGCAAATGGCGATAGTGCTGGGGTTGAAAAACCCTCATGTCAAAAACAAATAGTTTAATAGACACATATAAATTGAAAAATTTATGCATACTTGGTGATAAAATGTCGGGCTTCATTTGAAGGAAGAAGTTAGGCCATATCAATTTTTCTTTCCCTTCCTTCCTTCCTTTCCTTCCTTTCTCTCCCTCCCTCCTTTCCTTCCTTCCTTCTTTTAATCAGCTCTATCAATTGGACTTCAGGAGATAAGTACTACTTCCCTTGTCCAGCCCAGGGTGGTCAACAATAACGATTGCAACTAAGCAAGCATGCTACGTTTCTAGAGGTATGTTAGAAAGTAAACTGAATTCTACTGCGGCTTCCTGGCTCAGAATAAAATCTGTGCTGGGAAGTGACATTTTCACCTGGTTACAAGTATGACTCAAAAGGAAACCACTCATTCATGGACCTTCCTGAATGGAAACTAGGTAGGTTTCTATGCGTCCAAGTTTAGGTTGAAGAATTACTCACGGACTTCTAGAATATACTTTCTAAATGATTTTTACAGGCTGAAAGAAGGGATGGGACTTTGTGAGCCTCATTTGCTGTGGCGTGCCTTTTAGCGTATTTAATCTACAAAGGAAATGGGTAATAATGACTTCTTTATACCCACTGTGTCAGGGGTACCTCAGGCAGCTGCTTCTGTCTTTGGGTTCAGGTGGGAAGTATTGCGGTGTCCTGTAATCACTCCTCATGTGGATGGCACAGAATATTCCAGAGTAAGTCTGACCCAGAGTCTTGGGGAGTCTCCCTAACCTTTAAGATACACATTCTGAAAATTGGCTTCTGCATTTTCCCCAGGGGCCTCAGGGTCTCGTGTTCTCTTTGGCTCTGAGATCCTTTGTTCACTAAATTGTCTTATTCATGGCCCATTTCCCCAGCCCTCCTGTGCTGGCCCAATCGGCAGTCCATCTGCACCTGTGTGCAGCCCAGACCCTTGCTTCTCAGTGCTCAGCACCCTCCCCCCCCCATTCCACGCATGTGTGCACACAGTATATTTCTGAGTGTACAACTCTACAGAAAGTCTGAGAAGGGGGGTGATGCTGCAGCAATGTGGCAGAGTCCTTGACAGTTGAAGTGCTCCAGGTGATTGTAATATACAGGCTGAGAATCACAGCTTAAAAGTTATTCTGGTATTGCCTCTTAAGATATATTTTTCACCTTGGTCTATACACTGTAGGCAGCTTGAACTGCATTTCAGTATATACACTTCATGAGAGCTGGGTTTCTGTTTTGTTCATTGCTTCCCAGCACCCAAAAGATGCCCTGGTACATAGTAGGTGTGAGATAACATTTATTGAATAAATGAAGGAAAGAATCTTTCAGTTAGCATTACCAAAGCCACAGATTGCAAAATATTTTCAACGTGATTGTAGAGAAAATGGGATGTTACTTGGGTTTGACATTTGCTGCCTTAAGCTTTAATACCTCTCATAAGTGGTGAATTAGAGCAGAAATTCTTTCAAAAAGGCTTTTTGAGGAGAGGGGTCTTTGAACTTGCTAAAATTGTATGTAAAATTTGGCTTCTCTGTTCTTTTTTTTTTCTTTCTTATGCAAGAAAAAACTTTCCATATATTCTCAGAGTGGTCTCAGAGTAGTCCAATGACTCAGAAAGGTTCAGAGTCACCAAGTCAGAAGATAGATAGTTTTTTCATTGACCGTTTCTTCTTAGAGGTTTCCCTAGGGTTTCTTTGAAATGTCAACTTGCCTTACACTTTAGCGTTTAGCGGGTGAAAATCTATACATTTCACACACATTTTCAGTAATCCGTTCATTGAATCATATGCTGTTTACCTGTGGTGCTGACAAAGTGGGAGGTGAAAACTGTAAATAAGTAAAGGAAACATTGAAGTAACTGGAATTTCTGGTGGTTTCATACCTGCTTCCCTTGACTCCAGACGGATTTGGCCAATTACAGGAGCAAGGATTTAAAAGGTTCCTGCCTCCCCATAGGTGTGATTGATTCTGCAAATGTGCCGATTCCCCTCCTCTCTGCAATTATCTGATTGAAAGCACCAGTTGCTCAGAAGCGCTAAGCAGATAGCCTCCTGTTTGCTAGGAGCTGGAGCAGGCAAAGATTTTGAGCTGGTAAAGCATATATAACACCCTCTGATTGTTCCTTACAGTTTTGGGAAGTAGATGTCTTCTATTATTTTGTGAATTGGTTAAGTCCTGTTTTCATATTGGTTTTCTTTCTATTAAAATAAACGATGTTTAGCTTTATGTGATTATCATTAAGTACAACAAAATGATTCCTCTAACACATTTTGAGTGTTTACAATTTGAAAATTACTGAAGACCATCCCCATTTAATAAAAATAGTGCAGCTCTGTATGGAAATGGTTAAAATCACTTTTGAAACTGGAAAAAAATGAACATATTTGTATATAAACGTAATTAACATTCTTGGGCAAATTTTGGGTAATACTGATTTTTGTAAACAGTATGAATCATAATACTTATTTTCCTAATTTTTTACATAAGCTGAAGCTATACAGGAGCAATTTTGAGCTCGTCTGTATTTAATTTCAGGTGGAAATTGAGGTGTGTAAGAATACTAGTAAGAGGAGTTCCTGTGGTGGCTCAGCATATTAAGAACTTGACATAGTATCCATGAGGATGTGGGTTTGATCCTTGGCCTTGCTCAGTGGGTTAAGGATCCAAGCAGTTTCCAAGGCATAGATAGAAGATGTGGCTGAGTCTGGGGCTGCTGTGGCTGTGGTGTAGGCCGGCAGCTGCAGCTCTGATTCCATCCCTAGCCTGGGAACCTCCATATGCCACAGGTGTGGCCTGAAAAAGAAAAAAAAAAAAAAAATACCAGTAAGAACTTATATGAGGTTTTTTGAAGACATTTTTTTTTTTTTACCCCTAGACATATGTGTGTCTGCTGTGGATTTCAGATTGTCTCAGACTGTCAGGTTCTCCTCACTGTGAATTTGAAACTGATGAGCACGCCCCAACTTTTCTTTTTTTTGTTTTCTTTTTCGTGCCACACCCACAGCATGTGGATGTTCCCAGGGCAGGGATTGGCCCCACACCACAGCAGTGACCCAAGTCAGAGCAGTGACAAGGCAGTATTCTTAACCTGCTGTGCCCCAAGAGAACTCCTCCAAGTTTTAAATAGGGCCCTAGAGTGTTTTATTTATTTTTATTTTATTTTTTTTTGGCTTTTTAGGGTCATATTGGTGGCATATGTAGGCTCCCAAGTGTTTTATTTATTTTTATTTTATTTTTATTTTTTGGCTTTTTAGGGTCATATTGGTGGCATATGTAGGCTCCCAGGCTAGGGGTCCAATTGGAGCTGTAGCTGCTGGTCTATACCACAGCCACAACAACGCAGGATCTGAGCTGCGTCTGCGACCTACGCCACAGCTCACGGCAATGGCGGATACTTAACCCACTGAGCGAGGCCTGGGATTGAACTCGTGTCCTCATGGATGCTAGTCGAGTTTGCTAACTACTGAGCCACGATGGGAACTCCTAGAGTGTTTTATTTTAATAGAAGTTTTGCATCCATTGCAGTTTGCACCGATTTTCCATGACTTGTGGCATTCTTTACAGATTTCCTGATCCATAGGTCTTGAGTATAGTCTCATGTCAAACAGAATCCTCTTTATCATCCACGGCCACTGGTTTTGTGTGAAAAATAAATGCTTTTCTTGATATATTTAATTCCAGCAAAAGCTATTACTCTTGTTTCAGGTTTTCAGAATAGGATTCAAAGCTTAAAATTCTATAGTTCCAACATTTTAAATGAAAATGTTAATTGGGTATAATGTCTTAGAATAATAAATATGATATTTGTCATGTTAAATAAAATGGATTTCTGAAACACAATCATTTTCATAAGCAGTACTTCCACTTAAAGTTATTTTGCAGTCAAAAGAGGTCATAATATGGAATCAAGTCATTTCTAACTGGTTAAAGGCATGTTAGTGAACATTTGAACCCACATGGAATAAGAAAGTGCTCACAGCTGACGTGGCAGAACATAGGAAAAGAAATGGATTCGAGAGTGGAAAGAAGGCCTAGGTGCCCGTATACCTTGATAGATGTAGCCTTGAACAATTTCCAGATCCTCTTTGGACCTCGATTTCACTATCTGTAGATTCAGAACAGTCGAGCAGTTTCCAAGTTGTTTGTCTCCAAAGCCTTTTCAGGATCAGCTGCTCTGGGGTGTGATCTAGATGCTGTGTGTTTAAAGCACTTCAAGTCACCCTTCTATGTAGCCAGAATTAGGAATGTCATAGACCAGGTGTCAGCACGTTATCCAAGGGTCACAGCAGTTTTGGTGAAGTTGTGCTGGAGCACAGCCCCGCCCCCACATTTGTCTGTTGTCTCTGGCTGTGTTGGGGCTACCATGGTAGAGCTGGGTAGTTGTGGCTGAGACTACATAAGCCCTAAAACTGGACATGCTTACTCTCTGGCCCTTGACAGAAAAGATGTGTTAACCTCTTACGTCAAGGGGAGAATACAGGATCTCAAGTCAGATAGAACTGGATTTAAATTGAGATTCTGCTGCTCATTTGCTGTGTGATATGGGGTAAGTCGATTCAAGTCTCTGAACCTTAGTTTCCTCATGTGTGCACTGGGTATAGCAGAGACTCCTGCCTTGTGGGGGTGCTGGGGTGTGAGTATTCTGTGAGATAGCACACTCAGAAAGCTTTTCCTGGAATAAATGCTCCAAGAATGTTCCTCCCCCTCCTGCTGCCGTGTACTCATGCAGTATGTGCACATATAGTATCTAGAAAATGGGACTATCTGCCAATCCTGCAGCATTCAGTTTTAGACTTAACTTGGAAGCTCCAGCAAGTTGGACGCCTAGAGATGGGAGCACATTTGCTACCAAGGACCAGTGAAAAAGGCCAGGTGCAGAGAAGCTGATCATGAATAAAACACTGTCATTCCCTCAAAAGCCTTGGCCTGTAATGGGAAATAAGTAGAGAGTCAGTTACAAAACCACATGATCAGTGTTAAGACAGGTGGCGGTACACATAAAGTGACATGGGCCAAAGGGACAGCCAACTGAAGTCTCTGGGCGTCTGACAACACTTGCTGTGGGGAGTGATATCTAGGCTGGGTATTGTAGGGTGAGGGGTGAATCAGGTCAAGAGCACTGGTGTGTCTGGAAGAAGTGAAAGCTCGTGCAAGGAAAGGCCCAGAAGTAAAAGCAAGATTTGTTTAGGATGTGAAAGAAATTCAGAATAGGCAGGCCAGAGATTGTGGTGATAGACTGGTGAGAGATGGTGCAGCTACCTGCCATTTTTTGCTAAAATTTATTTCCAACAGTTAGGAAAGTTAAAATCCTCATTCATTTGATAATTACTGGCAAAACATGAACCATTACTTGAAAGTCCTCTCTTTAGTTCCAGAGCAAATCGGCTATTCCTTGGGATTTACGCTAGGGTCAAGGAAAATGTACCTAATTAGATCAAGTGCAGCCTGTGATTTTCTCTGTCATCAACACCATTTGCAAGTATCTTTCCCAGCCTTTCGCTTCTCATTTTTCTAGTTCAGTGAAAGGCTTTCTCATATATCCAGTTGCTCATATCAGAAACTCAGGACCTTTCCTTTCTCACCCAGAGAAAGGGTGAGCTATCTAGTCAGTTATCAGTAGCCAAGCTCTGTGGTTTTGCCCACCTAATATCTCTTCAGTGTTCCCGGTCCCTCTGTCCTTCTTGACACTACTCTAAAAGGGGGGGGGCTCAGTTTTCCAGAATTATAGCAACAACCCTTTATTTACAGGACCCCTCAAGACCTACCTCTTAAGTCTTAATTCTCACCAGCCCTCATTCCCTGGAGAACATATCAGTAGGAGACCAGGCTAAGAGAGTAGACAGATTCATTAGGAGGCTCACAGAGACACAAAGGCAAGATATGAGGGAACTTGGGCAAAGGTGGTAGTGGGACATATGGAGAAAAGAGGCCTGCTGAATTGAGAGTAATTTTGAAAGTAAAATTAACAGGAGTTTCCCTTGAGGAAGACACAGGGAATGATGAAGCAAGTGTCGAGGAGAAGTCTCTGAATGACAGCTCATGCTACCAGGTGGTTGGTCGCGTTGGTCGCTGAGAGGGAGTCCTTGGGGAGAGGTCCGCTTGTGCGGATGTGCTACATCTTTCCCGTTTGCCTTTCCCAGTTCAGTCTTTATGCTCCTGCATTCTGCTTTCTGCCCTGCAGGGTGACTTGTATAGACTATATCAACTCGGTTCCCTTCCCATGGTTCTCTGTCTTCTGGTTGTTTTAGGCCAAAGAGAGACTCTGGCAGGAGGTCGTGGGGTGGGGTGGGGGGAGATTGGGCATTATTCTCCTGGCACTTATCCGACAGCTTGTTAGAGACTGCATTCCTAACCTGAGACCTTGTTCTTGGAGGACAGTTCACTCCTAAGCTATAGATTTCTCAAGATCATGGCTATGGCATTTTCTCCTGTTGTCAGGATCTCACTATTGCTGTTTTTGGATGCTTCGTGATCCCTTGTTGGTTTCTATGATGCTGAATACACTATTTATCAACAGTGTTTCTAATCAGCTCTTTCTAAGCGGCCAACTCTACCTGCTGCAATTTGCATAGACAGAGTGGGGAATATTATAGTTTGATGTCCGCTCTTGAGTTTGAGGAGCCTTTAAGATATCTAGATGTTCAGGTCAACAGTGCAGTTAAATATATGTGTTTGGAGATCAAAGAAATGATCTGGGATAGGGGTATCCTGTGTGCAACATACTGTGCTAGGTGCTTTTTCCTATTTAGAGTCTGTAGCTCAGAATACTTAAGTCACTCAGGTAACAGGCACAGCTGGGATTTGCCATCCCCTTGTCTGATTCTACACACTGAATTCTTGCACCATACACCACTCATTCCTAAATGTGAGTAGTCCTTTGAATAACCTAAGGTCTTCAAACACAAGGAAGACACAAAACCAAACCAAACCAACAACAACAATCACTGATCTGCACAAATGGGGATTATTGATTTGGTGGACCCGGGGCAGGGCTCAGGAATCTGTTTTTAAGATTCTCATTCAGGGAGTTCCCGTCGTGGCTCAGTGGTTAACGAATCCGACTAAGAACCATGAGGTTGCAGGTTCGATCCCTGGCCTTGCTCAGTGGGTTAAGGATCCGGCGTTGCCGTGAGCTGTGGTGTAGGTTGCAGACGCGGCTCGGATCCCGTGTTGCTGTGGCTGTGGCGAAGGCCGGCAGCTACAGCTCCTGTTAGACCCCTAGCCTGGGAACCTCCATATGCCGCGGGTGCGGCTCTAGATAAAGGCCAAAAGCCAAAAAAAAAAAAAAGATTCTTATTCAGATTTGTTTGTAGGAACAAAGGTAGTCAACCACTCTGGTTCTCTTATGCAGAAACAAAAATGCAGATAGTTTTTGAATTGAAATATTCATTAGGGTCATCCCGTGTCTTGGTGATAGATTTTCGTTAGAATTCAACTCTACCACCAGCAACAAATTTCTTAACCTCTCTGTCTTCCTAACCTATATATACACGTAGTACCCACTGCAAAGTGTTACAAGGATTTAATGAAATAACTTTGTAAAGTGTCTGGCACATTGTAAACATTCACAAGTGTTGCATTTGTTATTGTTATCAGCTACTTGGTAGAAGTTGGTTTAGACAGTGTTTTTCTACATACTTGTTAATATAACACCCTGAGTTATTTCCCTCTGTTTTTTTTTTTTTCTTTTTGTCTTTTTTAGGGTCGCACCCATGGCATATGGTGGTTCCCAGACTAGGGGTCTAATTGGAGCTGTAGCCGCTGGCCTATGCCACAGCCACAGTAATGTGGGATCCAAGCCGCATCTGTGGCCTACACCACAGCTCACAGCAACGCCGGATCCTTAACCCACTGAGTGAGGCCAGGGATTGAACCCTCAACTTCGTGGTTCCTAGTTGGATTCATTTCCACTGCACCATGACAGGAACTTCTCATTTTATTTTCCTACTGTTTTCCTATGACATTTTCCTTAGAGAATACAAAAATTTATTCAAAAATGGGCTTTAGTAAAGGCAGATCATTACTATATCCTTTGAACCATGACAGAAAAGAAAGGTAAGGGATATTAGTTGAGCTTCTCCCGTGTGCCAGGCCCTAGGTCCATCATGTAATGGAATTGTTGCTTTACAGCAGAAATGTTGAGGCCGATGACTGTGGTTTATTGAAGGTAACACATGTACAAAGCAGCAGAGGGGAAACTGAACACTAAATCTTCCTCATTGTCAAGGTTGTGCTGTAGCCCATGGAAGGGTTCTCTTGAGAGGGGATAGCAGAGTAATCACGAAAAGGCCTTGTTTGGCACTTGTTACACTGCTTTTACACTTGCTTTCCAGGTGCTTACCCTGTTATGGGACTCAGATTTGTGTGTCACCTTAATAGCCTCTAACGGGGAATAACTTAAAGATGAAGTATATATACTCTCTGCCCTTAAGAAGTTTACAGTTGAGCAGAAATTTGGTCTTGTAAGACACACAGTATGAAATAACACAGGTAACAGGTGACAAAGCCAGAATCTGAATCCAGGACTTCAAAATACTATACCAGAAGTAAAATAAAAGTGTCCTCAAACACAGAGAATGAATGAATGAATGAATGAATGATTGAATGGCCCCTTGAGGGTATTCTCTTACTCAGTAAGCCTTTCCTACTTGCGTATCTGTACCAGACATGATGCTTAGCGTGTGGAACTTTAGTATATCCGTGTTTTTGGAGAAGTTAGAATTGTGTTATTAGCTGAGCAAAGAATCGTATTTTGATAGTCAGTGAAAAGAAAAGGAGCTAGTAAGTGCATTCTTTATGGTTATAGGGCTAGTAAAGGGCAGAGCTAGACTTTGAACTCAGAGCTAACTCAAAAACCATCAGTCAGTGAAATCACCCAGGGCAGAGGAGAGAGAACAGTTAAATCAAGAAGACTTGGGGAGAATGGAACCTAAGACTGTACCTAAGGACAAATGGTAGAAGCATCACAGTGCTTTATACTGTACTCCAAAGTGAGGATGAAGGCAACTGGCAGGTGAAAGCGAAAGGCATTAAGAATTGGGATCCCAATGAGGTTGTGTATTTATCTTTACTTCATGATTCATGGTGGATTCTTTAAATTTAAGCAAATCCTTATGTAGCACTGCAGCTCCCCTTGTTTTTAATGTGCAAAGTGCAGGAGAATAAAAAAAGGAGTTTGTCTAGTGACGAATAAAAGAAAACCTACAAAGACAATTGCTGTGGTAAAGTCAGAGATGGCTTTGAATGGAAAGATAAACTGAAGTTTTCCAGTGGGAGAGAGAAAGAAGGCTGATCCAGGTTGCGAGGTCCCAAACCAAAGGCTTGGAAGTCTGTGACCTGTTGGAGAACGAGCCCACAGTTCAACAGTTCAGCCACCTCGTCCTCTAGCTTGCCAGCTGGAATCCTCCATGCTACCCATCTGTGCAAGATATTCACGAAGGTGTGTAAAACCTTGCAGTTAGTTTTATAGAGGTCAGACAAGAGTAGATGAACAGAATTAAATTAGGTGGGAGATTAAGGGTTGAGACTCTGGTACACTAATGAAGATTGGAGTTTAAAATTAGATCATATCCTGTGGGGACATTTAAAGAACAGGCCAGGTGTCCTAATTGAAAGTGCTATGTATAGAGGCCTATAGGCAGCAAACCGGATTCCATAATGGAGATGTTCAAATGGCCCTGCTTATACTAGGTGGTGATTGCCCCAAACCATCTGGGGATGCAGTTCAGAGGTCCTAGCTCTTTAAAAAAAATATAAGACTTGCAAGCATTATAACAGCTATTTCAAAAGTGAGCTTGGTCTGAACTCACTTTTTAATACCATGTAATCTTTTGATAAATTGCATCATGTGACGATTTGATGTTCTGTGTAGACCGGAATTAGGTTAGGTTTCTGATTTCTGAAGGCCGGTGGAATAGAGGCGGTGTATAAGCGATTGAGGATGGCTGAGCTGCAAGCCGGGTGGGATAGAGCATTGTAATGAGAAATGCATTAGTTAGCCAGGAGAGGCTTGTGATTGGAAGTCATTAGTGGAAAGGGAGGTTTTCCTGATTGAATGCTTTTAAAATAAACAGAGTCTTATACCTGTTAGCAGTGGTGAGTGGTGAGTATGGCCTTCAGTGGGCTCTTGCTCTAGAATTGTCATGAGAGTGAATAACGCCATCTTGCAATCACTATGTGTTTAGGACACTTATTACCTCACTGTTCTGTGGTGGCGGTTACTTCTAAACCGACTGGGGAATCCGCACAATATCTTACTTTGAAATGTGAATGAAATGCACTTTGATTCCTCTGTTGATTCCCTTAACTGAATCTTCTAAGGAATGAAAGCTATCTTCTAAACATATTTAGACTGTTAAAAAAAAAATGTCTTGGTGGATAAAATGCAAGAAACAGTTACTTCTTTAGATGCAACCATCTGTTCTCTAGTGTCCGCTATGAGTCAGGACCTCTATTCTGACTTTCATATACATGATGACATGTAATTACAGTAACCTTCTGAGAACAGTTTAATTATCCTCTTTTACAGATGATGAAACCGTTGGTTGAAATAAAGTGATTTTGTTTAGGTTCACACAGTGGTTAAGCTAAAGGTGAACATTGCACTCTTTATAAATTTTCGACTATCCTTAAAATCTCTAGGGATGCTTGGCTTTAAGACACTGTTAAGAAGTGAAGAGCAGATTATACATTTAGATGATATCAGTCCAGCAGGAAGAGGAAGAAAGAGTTATTAAATTGAGAAAGTAGAAAGAGAAAGATCTATGTAATTTGTTTGTAGTATCTCTTATGTTTCATTGTTTGAGTTGCTTAATAATACTAAAGTACCAAATAAAAGGATCAAAAATCAGGACAGTTATGAGGTAAGGATTACACATGCTACTTACTTAAGTTAGTGGTCAGCATTTATCAAACCTATGTCTACCACAGAGTTGGCTTTTCAGCTCATGGGAACATGGCACCTCACTAAGAGTTAGACAAAATCATAACATGTTTACAATTTAAAATCTATTTAATTTGCAACTGAAGTTCTAAGGTTCTGTTATATTTTGCCCCTAACTCTCGATATCATGCTTCAAATTGGTTTTCTATAAGATATACACAAGACAGATATATCATTAAAGACAGGTTGAATGACAAATGAATATTAAATTCCATGTTTAAGGAAATCGAATACAATATAAATTTAAAAATCCTATTACTTTTCTATTACCTTAATATTTTTTGGATAAAATATATCTTCCATAAATCCTATGTAAAGCTAAAAGAATAGAATAGTTTAAAAGAATTAACTTTGCTTTTCAAGTAGAATTTATCATTTTAATTTTGCCTATTTTAAAGCACGTGGGTTATGAATTGGGAATTGGGTGAAAAAAACTTCTATGATGAGTAAGTGTAGGATGCAGTCTTTTGCTCTGAACTGTGGCACATGGGTCATATCCAGACCTCTGTCTTTATAAAGTTTTATTGAAACATCTCCATGCTCTTTGTTCAGGTATTTTCTATGGCCACTTTGTACTACAAATGCAGAATCGAATAGATAAAACAGAGACAATAGGCCTGCTAAGTGTAATATGTTTACTGTCTAGCACTTACAGATAAACAGTTTGCTAACTGCTTATCTGAACCAAGCAGTTGTCTCTATTGCTGAAATTCACAGAGCCTTTAGTTATCTACTGTGTTATAAATTTCCCAGAAGAGGATGTGTTTAAATACATATTATTTTCCAAACATTCTTAGTCATAGTATGTTTTTTGGACTCAATCCATCACCCCCTGGCATCAGTGACCTGTTATGTGCACTTAGAAGTACAATTGATTAGGAAAAACCAACATAGATGTTCATAACTTGCTGTAACTTCCAGATTCATTTAGCCATTACTCAGTCTCCCACTGAACAGCACCCAGCTGATGACACTGTCTGCAAAAGATAGAGACCTAGCAGATGAGCAAAGCTTAATATTAAGTTATTTCACAGTTTTTCTCTTTTCAGGACTCATATTACTATTCAAGAAAAATGTACACATATCTTTGCTTAGTGTTTCCGTTTAAGGAGCTGTTTGCATTAGGCTTTCCTAGATCTTGGCCCAAACTCTGTATCAGTGAGGTCACATCCTCACCCAGGGAGAAAAATAAGAGTCTGTACTCCTAAGTTCCTAAGCTTCCCACCATCCTGAAAGCCCATTTGCCTAAATCTGGAACGTATACCTTTTGAAAAAAATACTTTTTAAGTTTTTTAATCTGGAGTGGATGACAAATGTTATAAAATACCTTTTAACATCTATCAAGATGATCATATATTTTATCTCCTTTGACCAATCAAAAGATAAATTCCTTCAACATGATTCCCAGTATCATTATTTCTTCTGCATATTTACGTAGTTAGTATTGAGTTTGTAATCAGAACTCTTAAAAGATACAAACAAAAATCCTTGAGTACCAACAGAAACAACAAACTCTTGCATTTAAACCAAACTGCAAAGATTTCAAACACTGGGATTATCAGTATATTTCATGTGTTTAGAGGGATAAAAGAGGGTATTGAAAATATGGCTAAGAAATTAACTAATTTGGCTACTGAAATTTGACCAAGGGTAAAATAGACCTTCTAGACAAAAATAATTTATATTAAAATTTGGTGTGTGGTTGAAAAAGAATGTTAAACACAGGTGAAGATAGTTGGTAAACTTGACTGTATATCTGAAATTACTCAGAATCCAGCACAGAGAAACTGGGATGGAAAATATAAAATGTATGTCGAGAATAATGCATGACAGGCTTGAAAGGACTATCCTGCATCTACCAAAATACTGGATTGGAAGAAAGGAAATTTTCCATGATTCAATAGCTGAGTGTTTCCCTAAATTGATGAAACTAATCTTCCGACTGAAGATTCCCAACAAATCTCCAAAAATAATAAGATTAGACTCACACCCAAGCACATTTATACTTAAACTAAGGAGGGCTAAAACAAAAGAATGCCATTAATAGCAGGCGGAGAGAACATTATAGCCCCGCCCCACAAAAGATTGACACCTAGAGCTGAGATGGCAGCTGAGAAGACAGAAGCCAGAGAGTGCCAATAGTTATATACTCAGAAATTATAGCTTAAAAATCAGGTCGGCATTATTTCCATGTGAACAGCTATTTAAGATAATTTATTCTACCCAGCAATAATAGATACTTTTAATCTTATATACTTAAAGAGAAAAGAAAAGGATATTTTCCAACTGATTTAATTAGGCTCCTGTACTTTGAAAGAAAAGATAAGGGTAGTAGAAGAAAGGAAAGTTATATGCTGGTCTTAGTTTCCACTTTAAAAAAGTATTTTAGTATTTTCATGACCAACACCATATTGTCTTACCATATAAATATCATATGTGACGTATAATTTATATATCTATGTATATATATAACGTCGTGGCAAGATTGTGTTTATTCCAAGAATGCAAAGTTGCTTCACAATTAGAGAAATGATTAATAAAGTTCATTATATTAAGAGATGAAAGGTAAAAGCTGTGATGATTTCAGTATATGTAGTAAAAGCTTTTGATTAAAATTTCAATTTCATGAATATTATAATTCATGATGAAAAATTTTTAGCAAACCAACAGAAGGGAACTCCTTTACTTGCTAAAACAGATCAAGAAAAATGAAGCAGATATCCTACTAAAATATTATTCCTTTTAAAATCTGGAGTAAGAGTGTTATCACTTTGGGTTTTATAGTGCAGTGATTAGAGGCTGGAGCCAGGGAGATAAGATACACTAAAAAGAAATTTAAAGAAATTAAATGTATATAATTTAGAATGGAAGAAAAAACTTATATTTGCTGAGTCATCTTAAGGTAGTGGTTTAACAGCATGAGCTTTGGCTGGAGTACAAGACCTGGTTGTGGTACCTAGTATCTCTATGCACTTGGACATCCTCTTTGTGCCACAGTTCCCCAGGTGGAGATATGGCTAATACTGGTATTAGTGTAGTGTACCAGCAGTAGTATAGTAGTACTAGTATGAGCATTAAATCAGTTAACATTTGTAAAGTGCTTAGAGGTTAACATCTGTAAAGTGCTTAGAGATTAAGAACTAGTCCTCATATCATGAAAGTGATGTATCTTTAAAAAGTCACAGATGATAGGATTTTCTAAAGTTGCCTCTGGCCTCTAGCAGTCACATAGATTTTCCCACATCTGCTACCTGTGTTACTCTATTTGTATCATGATAGGAAAGTGGTTAGGAAACATTATTTTCTTATCCCTATGGGGAAATTAAATTTGACCTGACATCATGTACAAAAATCTATTCTAGTTGGATTTAAGACAATTCTGAAAGGCACAATGTTAAAACTTTTAGATAAAAACATAGGGCTATATATAAAATAAACAAACCAAAACGAAACATGGGACTATACTGTTCAATACAGTAGCCAGAAGACACACCTTTCAATTTAAATGAGTTAAATACAACTAAAAATTCAGTTCCTTGATTCAAACCAACTTTCTCAGTATCATTAAAATTTGTACTAGGAAGTGGAAATATTTTAGATGTATTAATAAGACATGGGAATTCCATTCTTAAAAATCACATAGCTACTGCTTTTCAAAGGAGTTCAACGTTCATATGTGTTTTAGTTTTCAATTTGCCACTTTCAGTCTTCCAGTGTGTATTTTAAAATCTATTCTACATGTTTCCGGACGATACTATGAGATCATATGTCTTCTTTTTTGATCTCATTGAAATGATCGGTGTTTCAATAATGTATTCTTTAGTGGTAAATGCCTATTTGAGATTTTAAATAAATTAGAAACTGTCAATTAAGGAAATTAGAAATTAAAAATATTCAGTTCCTCAGTCCATTAAGCACATTTCAGGCACTCAGTAGCCACATATGGTCAGTGGCTATCATATAGGATGACTTAGATTAATTATAGAACCTTTCTGTCATCACAGAATGTTCTACTGGACAGTGCTGATACAAAAGTTTGTCTTTGTGTCCACAGAGTAGGAGTCAGCTAACTTTTATCTAAAGGGCTAGAGAGTAAATACTTTAGACTTTGCACATCATGTACTATCTCTGTTGCATGTTAGTCCTTATTTATTTATATAACTTTTTAAAAATATAAAAAAATTCTTAGGCCATAAAAATACAAAATCCTGTATTTGTTTTTCTTTAGCTCTTGGTTCATGGAAAGATTTTTTTAAACAAGATTGGAAGCTCAAACATTTGGTAAACTTGGTTACATTTAAATTAAGAATCTCTACTTATCAAAAGTTACCATAGAGGAAATGGAAAGATAAACTACAAACTTAAAGAAGATAATGTGCCACACAAAACTGATAAAGGATAAGTATCCACAACAAATAAAAACCTTAAATATATCAGTAACTAAAAGAAAAGGTTGTGGATCATCATAAATTCAAATGACTGGTGAGGATATTAACTGGTAAAACAACTGTGGAAAATCCTTGGTATTAACCTATTACAGATGAAGAAGAGCAAACCCTTTGTGATCAATTCCCTGTAGACAGAAGCTTTCCCTACAGAAACTGGTGCTGTGAAGCCTCAACCTAGAAACAAACCAAATGTTAACCAAGACTCCAATGGATAAATATATATTATATTCATATTATGGGATGCTACATAACAATAGAAAACAGTGAACTACAGCTGCATGCATTAATATGAATGTATCTGAAAATATGGAGGATAAGTTATACGGTAATATATTCAGTATGATTTAATTTCTAGAAAAGTCAAAAAACAAAAGTGATGAATAATTTAACTGTACATATTTAGAAAAAAAAGTGAGGGAGTGAGTAACATAAAATTTAGGATCATGAAGGAGGGAGAGGAATGTGATCTAGTTGAGCATAAAGGCGGCTTCAAAGGTCTTGGTTACACTGTCTCTTTATGGATCTATCATCATTATTTTTGGATGTCAGGTATACAGAGTTGAATAAATCATGTTAATTGGTTCCTGAAAAGATCTCATTGGCCCATGCATGTGTATAGATAACTATTTATGAATGGCGTAGTGAATACTTAGGAACTCATCACTCAACACGAGAATTAGGAGAATGTTGACAATCACTAACATTTCCCTATGCTCCATGGTGCTGCTCCATCCTATCCTCACTCGTGTGTTTACCTGAGATATTATCCATTCTGAATCTTGTGTAACCCATTCCCTGCTTTTTAAAGAGTTGAGCTCTGAATTTTGAAAGGCAAAGGGCATCTGCTCAACAGATTAAAGGAACTGAATAAACAGTGAAGAAAGTTCAGCTACAAACTCATACATCTGATAAAGTTGACTAGGGGGAAAATACTCTTCAAATGGTGTTATTGAAGAAGGTGTTCATAGGAAATGAAATAATTCTATATATTTTACTTCTTATGACCTGTGACTTGAGAGGAATCTCGGTTCATTAAACCATCATGACATTCATCTCTGATGACTTTGGACGTGAGGCATGGGATGAAGATTCCAAATAGGCTTCGAGTTGACATTTAGGCGAAAACCAGGTTCCCCAGCGCTGCATGGGCACACCTTATTTCATTTCTAGAGCTCCTACATCAAAATAGAATCAACATAACCCTATTTCATGATGCAATGTGAATATTAAGTGCTTATAACAGGCAAGTGAGTTGATGCCGCATAGTTCCTACCCTACCCTACTGCTGGGCACAGATCTCCACTGTGGACTTTTTTTGTGCAGAATACTGGCTAATAGAAGCATGGGCTCATAAGGCAGAAAGAACCATGGGAACACACCCGCTTCAGCTATATCTGTTTCGACAAGTTAAAGGGGAAGATGTCCACATTTTGCTTGAAATGCTTCAGTAATAGACACTGCACATGGTCCTTTCTCCAGGGTTCTGCCCTAAGGCAGTAGATATGTTTTTATTATCTGAAAGTATTTCACTTTTTTCTTGTACCTTAAAACAATGTTCTCTGTTTCAGTTACTGGAAATATATGGGAGTGTACATTATTTGTTCCCTATCAACTTCGCATGTTCAAGAATACCATCAGCTCCTTTAAGAATTCCTTAGGAAACCCATTATCCATCCCTTCAGTTATTTTTATTGCTGTCTTTGGGACATGTTCCTATTTTTCTACAGCATACAGTGGCAAATGGACATGCACTTCGGAATTTGGTAAGACAGATTTCAGTGAAAGTTCAGACCTTCTCACTAGCCTTGTTGCATCAGGGAAAGCTTCTTAACCTGAACCTCAGTTTCAATATCTTTAAAATAGGCATCATCTTACTGAGTTTTGAATCCTAAACATTTTTTCAACCTACTTAAAGCCACTTAATCCCTTGGTACAACTCTTGCATTTATTTTAGAAGCAGTACAAACAAAGAGTTCCAATCTTTCAAATCATGAAAGTCTCAAAGTGAAGTATCTACACCTCAGCAGAGCTGTCTCTGAGGAGGAAACACGAATGATGGAGGGCCCAGCGTTACCTCGAATTCCCAGGCTTATGTTGACTTCATTGGTATGTTTAGTAATGTCTCTCTCATAACATATCGATAAGCTACAAAGAAAGATAGTTGGCATCCTGACAGCTTGGTGCTTTAATACAGAAGATGCATCAAAATCTAAAGGAATATTTCTTTGTGAAGAAACACGATGAATCATATTTTTTTTTTAACATTCCATGCAAGTCATTTGTCCACATATACCTAATTATAGCATGGTGAATTTAGAAAGGGAAGGTGTCTGCTGTCAACAACAACTTTTTAAAGTTACAGTGGAATGAATGTTCCTACTTGCTCAACTTGAGATTCCTGAATGTTTCACCCCGTTGAGCCCACTCTGACCTTTTCACTGCTGCTGTAAGGATCCTCAGGGGCCCTGGGCAGCAAGAGTGTCTGTCTGTCTTAGGAGCCTTCCTCATCAAGCCCTTCCCTTGACTGCTTGGGTTTCTGCTCCTTGCTCTGAGGCTCTGCACACATTCATTTGGACTGGCCCACTCCCATGTCCCTGGCCTTGCCATGTGTTCTGTGTTGGCCGTTTCAGTGAAGGTGAAAGGCACTGAAAGCCATTTCTCTTTGCTGGAAGTGATCATTATCAAGGAGTAGAGAAGCAGAAAGAGCTAGATGAAGGAGAATAGAGGAAATATCCTGGGATACAGTGGTGGCACAGAGAGTAAAAAAGGTAGCATTGTTTTTTTGTTTTGTTTTTAAATTCAACATAGATCTTGAGGGAAACAAAGGCACCCAGGAGAAACAAGTTTTTCCATTTGGCAAGTATTACAGTGGGTTAATCTTTATGCATGTCAAAACCCTGAAATTTTTTCAGATATTTTTATTGTTTCAATCTAACTTTAGACTAGTAAGCTTCCTGGAAGTAGAAGACAGAATCATATTGCTGTTGTGTAGTTTTATAGGCAGGGATGCAAGGAGTTAGGTGACACTCATGTTTTGAAATTAGTTACTATTCAGATTATTTAAGTAACTTGGATAAGCAGAAGATGAATGTTTATTAAATATAAAAATTAAAAAAAACTCAATTTACTATAATTTGACTTTAGTACCCAAAAGGCTAGGATGGGGGTGGGATGGAGAGAAACCAATAACATGTCAAAACCCACAAGGGAAACGATCAAGCCCAAGTGAAATGTTTTCACACAACAGAGGACAAGTTTTTTCATGTATAAGATGAAGTTTATGATAGTACTTACCTCGCATAGTTGTGAGAATTAAACAAATGGATAGATATGCTTGGAGGGGTGTGTGGCTGTGGGAAGTATTCAGGAGATGCAGTATTTATTATTGCCATTGTCTGGCATATGTGACTCCCCACCATGCCAAGACAACCTGGATGGCAGCTTCACGTCCCCTCTCATATTCGCACCTCTGTTCGACATGTATTTCACTTCCACTCACCAGGGTTAAGGAATTGGGTGCTGTTGCCTGTGCTGGTGTGGTACAAAGAGCTGCAAGTTGTGTGGTCCAGTTTTTGTGCTCCTAATTTTAGGTAAATCAACAAAATGAGAAGACATATATTTCTTTAGCACCAACAGTTCTGATCATCATAGTTGTCAAGCTTGACTCTGGACTTGGTCAGGTACCTGATGCTGATTAGGAGTAAAGGCTCGCACTTGTGAACACACTTAGCACAATACCAGAAATGCAGTAGGTACTCAGAAAACAGGAGGGTCGTTTCCTGCTGTATATCATGGTTCCTGCCCAGCCAAAAACCTGTTTTCTCATTGAAAGTCAAGATTTGTACACTCAGTAGTTGCCTAACAATGCAAGGTACTGTGTCTTCATGTGCTCAGTGATAGTAGATATTCCAGGTGTCTGTAAATGTTTGGGGAAGCATTTTGTATGAGGTGAGTCCCTGAGTTCCAGTATTTCATTCACTGTCAGAGGTCAACCGTGGCCATTCCTTTTTCTTGGTCTTGGAACCGACTATTCCATTCTTTTATGATTTCTCACTACCACTTTTCCCTAGAACCACATCCCCCCACCCATTCTTTGGAACAGAGCTTGTAGCCTGTCTCTTCTAGAAGTTCCCAGAGTCTCTGGACTGAACTATATATAACACGTGCCACTTAATCACATACTACCCAGTGAAATATCTGCCGTCTTGAGTTGGCTATTTTCCTGTAAATGTCTTATTCTCTCAATACTTTTATTGGGAGTTAAACGTCATATTATAATCTTTGCGTCACCGAGAGCACTGAGCACAGCTCTGTATGTATTATAATAATGACAACTATGTTTATTGAGTGCTTATTATGTGCTGGGAACTATGGCCTTTACTTCAATTAACTCATTTAATCCTCACCATACCCTAGGATAATATATTTTACAATATATATATTTTTTTTCATGAACTCACTTAGAGAAGTAATGAGTTAATTCATGTTAAAAGTGCTTAGAAAGTGCTCAGTGCGTTTAAGCAGTTACTAACATAATCACAATTTTACAAAGAGAAATACAGACTCAGAGAGGCTAAGTAGGTAGCTCAAACTTTCGTAGCTTGAAAACAGAGAGGTCAGTATTCAAACTCAGGCCTTCTAGCTCTGGAGGGCATTCTCATAAACATCATGAAATACTGCTTCTGTTGATATTATTTTGAAGCCTAGTCTTTTTAAATTCAGTACAGAAAGTGCTTCAGGCAATTTCTGGTTAATTTCTGCTAGAGCTGTGAACTTACTGTGTTACTTATTAATTTTGTGTGTGTGTGTGAGAGTGGCATTTAATATTGTTGACTACTTTTTCCATTCAAAATGATTTTAATTATCAGGGCAAAATGAGTGCAAATTAAAACAATGATTAATATGTGTTAAATTTATAAAAGTAAAATAAATGATAATATCTAGTCTGGTAAACAGATTTTAAGGTGACCTCCAATGTCTATACCGTGTAGGAAACCCTCGACTAGAGTTGGCATGGGACGCATGACTTGCTTTTAGCCAATAGGTATGATAACAATGATGGGTGTGACTCCTGAGATTATCTAATGTTATGTAAGACTCTCTTGCTACCTGGCTCAGTCTTAAGCTCTTGCCTTGACAAAGTAAGATGCCATGCTGCAACCTGCTTACGCAGAGGGTCACCAGGCAGGGAACTGTTGGGAGGCCTCTAAGAGCTGAGGGAGGCCTCTGGCTGAAAAGAGCAGTTGGCTGTCCATCTTCCAGTCATGTAGAAAAGGATCCTGCTGCCAGTCCCAGTGAGTTTACAAGTGGATTCTCCTCCAGACAAGAATGCAGCCCAGCTGACACCTTGAGTGCAGCTGGTGAGACTCGGAAGCAGGAAACAGAGCTTCACCATGCTAAGACTCCTGCCAAACAGAAGGTGTGAGATAAGAAATGTGTATGTTAAACCATTATGTTTGCAGGAATGCATTAGGCAGCAGTATGTCACTGATACATCTGGTGACGGTGAAGTTTCCTGGAAGCTGACACTCTCTAACTCGTTTGACGAGACTATAAGTGAGTAAAGGAATTTAGCAGTCTACCTTGCAATTGCCCACACCCTCTGACCCCAGAATTTTGCTTCTAAATAGTTACTGTAAACAATCTAGTGTATACAGTGCTCTTTGTAGTTGGATACAAAATTGTTAAAGAAAAAAACACATAATAAAGCAAAAAACACTTTCCACAAATAGGTCCACAAATAGGGACTGTACCTCTAGTCAATGGAATTTTATGCAGCTCTCAAAAATAATCTCAGGGAGGTCCCGTTGTGGCACAGTGGGTTAAGAATCTGACTGTGATGGCTGGGGTTGCTGTGGAAGTACAAGTTTGATTCCCAGCCCAGCTCAGTACATTAAAGCATCTGGTGTTGCTGCAGCTGCGACTTGGATTCAATTTCTGGCCCAGGAACTTCCATATGCCAAGGATGAGGCCATTAAAAAAAAAAAAAGATGTGGTGGAAATGGGAAATACATGTGTCAGTACTGACATGTGTTCATGGTATGCGGTGGGGAAAGAAAGTTGACAAAACTGTAAGTCCTGTGGGGTTCCTTTTTAAAAATGCATGTGGGGAGGAGGGCAGCTGTTCTCGTTCTGTCCATTTGGTCTGGTCTTCCTCCTATTGCCAATGTCACCATCTTGCCCTGGACTGAATTCTGGGGCAGCCGATGTCTACAGTGGGAGCTATTTTCTTCTGATGGTAGTAGGACAGAGGGCATGCACTCGGTCTGCTAGAACCATGTGGTGAACGCAAGGGGCTGATTTCTGCAAACAATGTGGGCTCTTTATAGATTGTTTTTGTGTTTTTCCAGAGCAGCGTTCATCTCTGTTCCAGATCCTGGCATAGAGGCTTGTCAGGGGTGATGTCTCTGGAGGCCTGGCCCTCGGTGGGCACGTGGGGCACTGCTCTCTGGCTGCGTGCTCCGTTAGTCAGCTTAGGGCCTAATTGGTTGGTGTGACAGCTCTTTCGCTCAACTAACCCTGTCTTCTATGAGAATCACGAGAATCTGCTAGACTCCTGTGCTGCCCACAGAAGCCATTAAAATTGTGTATATATAAGTCACCCCCCACACACACAGAGATTCTCCCTCCTGGCCTGCCAAGAAGTTTAGTAAGTCTCTTGCCATCAGGAAAATCTGAGCAGAGGCAGTCACCAATTACTGAGTCTCTGGCTGAATTTCTCTCTAACAGATCTTCCTCTCTTTCAAACTCCATGTCCTCTGCTTGTAACCTTGGATCTTGCTGTTCCCCGAAGCTCTGTTTTTGGGCCTTGTTCTTGGGAAGTGATGGTATCAGAATGTCAAGGCCACCGGTTGGTAGCATGTACAGTTTGCAAATGTTCATTTGGAATTGAATAACATTTTATTTTGAAAAACACAAATGTGATTTTCATGTCCCAAACTATGGGAAGTGCATATGTGGGTATGAATCTCAGTTCACCAACTTGAGTGTACCAGAAATACAGCTGTCTGTTCTGTTATGATCAACTTTCTTTTGATTCTCAACACTCATCCAACTAACGTGGTGGAATATTCTGTCACTGGCATGTTTGGGAGTCCCATCTTCAAGCCTGTGCTGCATCAGGGCCCCAGAGATATCTGTGGTCCTGAGAAAAAGAGTGAAGGGGCTCTGCCCTCTACCCTGACATGGTGAGTGCTCATAGGCCTTGGTTCAAGGTCAAGGAAGTTCTGCGTGGTTAAGGGCTGTCAGCTGTACTGCTTCCTGGCCCCTGTAACCACTAGTTCTGAGGATCTGCTACATTACTGGGGTACCACAGGAGCAGAGAGCACAAAACTCCCTTAATTGACCCATTGGCTTTTCTCTGGAGGGAATCAGTCTTTTCAGTCTTGGGGAAGACCCTGTGTCCCCACTTCTTTCCAAAATCACTCTTGATTCCCTTCAAGCAGGGAGCCCTGCAGGCTGTGTCTGCTCGTAACAGAGGCTTGTCTATTTCTTAAGAACATGAAACATAGAGCATATTATCAATTTGGAGGTTAACAAGAAGGGGGAAGAAAATCCTAAGAGTTAATATCTTAAAATTTTCTAGTGGGAAATAGAAAGTATTCATCTTTAAAAAACACTTTGATTCAGCCTGGGCTAAAATCAAAAGAAAATGTAGGTCACAATGATATATGATGAGAAACCTTGAGATAAAATAATCTGGTTGATATAAATACTTTGAGAATTCAAAGCCCTGTGTGGCCTGGCCTGCTCAGGCAAGCTAAGTAAGTGAAGGGAGAGGGGAGCACAGAACATTTACAATCCAATGATCAGGGAAACAAAGAACTCCATTGAAGCCTAACCAGGTTTGAGGCAAAGGTCTAATTCAAGAGTAAATGTCTCTGTTTGTTGTTACTGCAAAGGTTATTGAGAAACAGAAAAATAATAGCTTCCAGAAGTGAAACCTTTTAACCTTAAGTGGTGTGGTCACCACAAAACCTGTACTACATGTTTAGAATAAGAAAGTATACAATTTTTTTTTCACTTAAGATATAAAGGGGCTTGCCAGTGTTATTTATAATAATACTTCCACTTCGTATATGAACTCATGCCTTAGGGTACTGAAATTATCTTAGCATGTTTTGTGTAAATTTGCTCATTAGTCATAAACTATCAGACTTGCTGGTTTAAGTTTCTTCATGCAGATACACATTAAGCAAAAAATGTTCCCTTAACACATTCAGATCCAAGCACGATGCAAAGTACAAGGCTTCTACCTACTCCACCTCCCCCATCTCCCAAGTCAGCCAGTCTTCTAGTTTTTTTAGATTTTACAGATAAATAGAAAATAAACTACCATAGGAAAGCAGAGCGTATGCTTATATTGGTAAGAAGATGAAACAGGTACAGGGCAGGATGGGAGGCTGCAGTAACTGGGAAGGAATAGGTAACTATTTCTATTAGAAAGCATCATTGGTTTAAAGAAAAAGTTGAAATATTGCTCTCTATGCTTTCCCTAGACTATATTACGTATTTCTCTAGCCCTATTACTTATTAGGATGGCTACTTGTGCTTCCCCAGTGTCTGCTGTGCCATAGATGTTTCCACCTGGATATCTCATAGGTCATACTACTGATGTTTGTTCCTCTGCACAATCACAGCTTTTCCTATTTTCCTGATACCCAGATGTGGCTCTGCCCTGTAAACAGCTGTACAGCTAAGATACCTGAGTCGTCCTTCATCCCTTACTTGACCACCCACTAATTTCATTCTTCAAGCCTTGTGCCGAATGCTCTGTCCATCTCCTTACCTCCATGATCTAATTTAATCATGATGATATCAAGGTTCAATTATAAATCAGTTATCACAAATCAGTAATCAAAATAATAAGGCACTATTCTTCTTTTCATTTTACAGATAAATTAAGAGGTTAGATAAATGATTTGGTCCAGGTGACATGGTTAGCATGTGAGCCTAGATCTGCCTGAATCCAGAGTTCATATTCTGAACCCCTCTGCAATACTGACCACTTGGATATACCTACAGAACAGTTCTCAGCTCCATTCTGTTCTTTTCCATCGCCATTGCTTCAATCTGTAATCATTTACTATTCTCCTGGATTATTGCTAAAATGTTAAATAATTTTTATCTTGTCTATACTACTTTTAATTGATTTTCAAAGGCACCATCAATGGAATCGTGTGGAAACATGGCTATACTAACATTCTGTTTAAAAGATAGAGGATTGGGGTTCCCTGGTGGCCTAGTGGTTAAGGTTCCACTATGGTCACTGCTATGGTCTAGGTCACTGCCATGGCATGGGTTTGATTCTAGCCCGGGAACTTCTGCATAGCAGACGCGGCCAAGAAACAAAAAAAAAGTGTGGGGGGGTGGTAAACTGGCAGCCATCTCCTGAATTCCTCTGCTAGTGGCTTTGCCCATGAGAAGGAAGAAAAACAGAACACAAGAACCTGTGATGACTTCAGTGGGGAATCGATGGGCAACGATGGCTTCCCTTTACAATATGGATTTGCAGTTCAAACTGTAGGGGAGAAAAAATAAATGTTCCTTTTAGGTTCTTGACTGAAAACCCCTGTAATAAAATACAGATTAACAGGGGAAAAAACCACACAAAAGTTTAGTAACATGGAAACCTCCTGTATACATGGGAGAGACCCAGGAAAACTGAGTAACTTCTTGAAATCAAGTCCTAAGACACCACCTTAAATACTATTTCCAGCTAAAGATAATAGCTGTTGGAGTGTGGGGAGGCAGTTATGGGAGGTGACCGGAAAAGCCAAGTAAATGTGAGGGTATGGCAGATCTCAGTTTTTGCCTTCTCCATTGATAGTTTCTAGAAATTTAGCCCTCCTTTAGTTCCTAGTACTGAAAGGGAGAGACAGCCTTACAAATATTTCCCTTATGAACGTTAATGTCTCTCAGAAGACAGTAACTTCTACCGTTTTCAGAGCTTCTGTGCCTGATGTTTCTTAAAAATAATTGCCAAAATAATCTTTACGCCAGAGGTGCTTGTTTTGTAGTGGCAAATTCTGTTCCCCTTCACTCCCATCAAGCAGTTATCTACTTCCCCAGCCCTTAAATCCAGGGTAGACTTGTGGGTTATCTTGACCAATAGCATGTGGCAGATTGAATGTGTGTCAGTTACAAACCTGGCTTTCAAGACTCCTTGAGTGCTTCCACTCTTCTTTTGGGGAATGCAGTCCCTATGAGAAGAACAAGCCTGAGCTATCCTCCTGGGAGAGGAAAGGCCACCTGGGGAAGAGCTGAGTCAGCCCCTTTGTCTTGGTTGATGCCCCAGAGGCTGGAGAGCTCACACAGATCAACAGAGCTGCCTGCCTAGCTGACCCACATCTGTGCACAGATGCATGAGGAGCCAAGCCAAGATCAGAGGAGATGCCCAGCTGAGCCAATCTGCTGAACTGTGAGCGAAATAACTGGTTGGCTTTTTAAGCCCCTTCCTTTTTAGTAACTTCCCATTGTCTACAAAATAAAGATCAAACTCCTTATTCTGAAATAAGGAATCTCCCACATTTTCCCCTTGATTTAGGTTGACAGCCTCAATTCAAGTTTCTCTACCTCTCTATCCCCAACATGCTAAGCCAGTATCTCTGCAATATGGTCCAGAGACCAGTCTAGACCTACTTAATCAAAAGTATAGGGCATTAAATCAGCCAAGGTTTTAGAGTTTCTTGAGCCATATCCCAGTCTTTCTGAGACAAACTTTAGAAGTGGAACCAGGAACCTCTTTTATTTTTACTTAACTCCACAGGAGATCTCAGGTCTTTTCTCTCTGTAGCTTCCCTTGGATCCTGCAAACCGTGTGGAATTAATTAATTTCTCATCTGTGCCCTCATGGCATTGTGCCTCTGAGAAGTATAGCATTCATCACATTTTCTAAAAAGACTCATTTACACATCTGACTTCTTTGTGACTGCCATTTTCAGGGGCAGAAATCTTGATCTAATTGTTTTTTATACTTCCAGAGCCTTCTGAGTTCCTGGTAGGCATTCAATAACTGTTAAAATGAATTAAATTGACACCTTTTCCTTAAAGGTTTTCTAAGTTATAGGCCAGTATTTTTCTTAAAAAGTTGTGAATTCCTAGAATATAAGTGTGAATTATTTTTGGATTAACTGCTATTTAAAAAAATATAAAACTACACTTTATGCAGTTCTTTCCCTTTATGTAATATAGAGGTAATTGGGGTCAGAAAGAGGTATTTTCATTGTATTAAAAAGTCTTTTATCTCTCTGTTCTGTATGCCCTATTCAGTCATCTGTGAGTTCCATTGAATTATTGATACATTTTAGCTTCAGAACCATATTCTCCTCTTAATTAGAATTTTTAGAAAATTATTGAAAATAAATTTATATTTTATGCTATCTCTGAGTTGCTACAATGGAAAATCTCAAATAGAACCTATTTTTAAGAGTTGAAATGTTATTACATTTTAATTATATGGTCTATGTATAATTACTGTAAACCAAATTTATCACTTTCAACTTAACAAGGAATTTATTTCCAAAGTGTCAAATGATATACAATGGAGCCAAATCCTTGTGGAATATGTTTGCTGAAAACACTACTTCACTATTCTTTCAGATTGCATGACATTGGAAATTTAATTAGTTTATGTAATGATGTAAATCTCTTTCCAAGTAATTTATACCATGTCCATTAAATTGGTCTATTTTTTTGTATTAATGGAATGGTTGAAAGATTTTAAATGACAGTGATAAAAGATGCATATTTTTTACATTGGATAGCTCATTGAAGAAGGTATTTTTGAATTTCATGCAGCTTACATTAGATTGGTAAGCACAGTAGTTTATGGGCTTTGTATCTAATTTCAATTTATTAGCATCAGGAGACCTGTTCACTCTTAAAGCTTGCTACCAACAGTGAAGAGTAGAAGGGCTAAGGATATTCTCCATTTCTCCCTGTAATTTTGAGGAAGAACAACAGTGTGTTTTTCTCGACTCCACCTTTTTTTTTTGGAAACAGTTCACCTATTTTCCACGTAGAGGGAGATGGCCAGAACCTAGAAATAATAACCTTAAATGTCTTTTTTAGTAGGATCCAATTACCCTCTCTTGAAATATTGCATTCACAAATGAGTATTACTTGGTTGATTACCAGCAGTAATGTCAGCATTACTACTTAATCCATGTATGCCACATAGTAATTGAGGCCAAGGTAAAATTTCTCCTAGAATGAATTTGTTTGGTGTGACCCTACAGAGCTTTGGTGAAGATTCAGTTACCTCGGTTATTTTTCTGACCACAAATGTCTTGATTATTTGCCTAAGGCTTGCTCACGTAATGTCTGCTTGAGCCCACATTCTGAGATGGTTTTTCTCATCAGTGTCAAGAAATGCTTACTAAACATCTGCTCACTCATGGCATTGGCAGCATGGTGGGAAGTTTTTGAGTTGCTTACATTGGAAAAATCTTTGCAACTTATAGTTATCTTAGGCTAGTCATTAAGCAGGTCAAATACTTGCTTGTGAAGAGAAATTTCTCTTCAAAATATAAATGGGCTGTGATATAGGTCCGGGAGGCTTACAGCAATATGAATCAAATGTGATGATATAGCAAGAGAGATAGGAGGGTCTTTGCCCTCCAGGGCTGTGTAAACTAGTGCTTCAGGTCCCTGACTTGAATTTCTTGAGAGCATGGTACACTTTCTCTCCTCCTTTGGCCACTGCACTAGCTCTTCCTTCTCAGCCCACTTTCCAACTGGGAACATATCTAAGGCTCAAACTCAGATTTTCTGTCTCTTTATTACGTTTTAGTTACCACCTCTCCAGGTTGGGGGGGTAACTCTTTTATTTAGATATAATGTTTTAGCCAACATCTGCTTTGTGACCCACACTGTGCTATAATATGTTATTATGTAAAGTTACTAAAACCAGGTGTGTGCCCTTATGGTGAGTATAGGTCAGTGCATGATTAAAATTAGAAATACAGATATAGTATCTGTATATGGCATGGTGGCAGGAAAATGAGCTTGATTAGAATTGAAACAGACATATATTCAGTTTTTAGGTCAATTACTAATTTACCCTGTGTTCTTGCATGGGAAGCTTCTCCGGGCTTGATTTTCAATATTAAGTGAAATGAGTTAGACTAGAATGATCTGAATGTTCTTCCATTTCGCCATCAGCTAGCTCAACATTGATTTTAGAGCAAGAATAAAATGGATTGGGATTAATTTTTATTGTGCATAAAGTTCTGCTGACAGCATTGGTAACAAAACACTAAATTCTTAGGTCAAGAACTTTTGTAGAGCTTAAGACCAGGCAGTAGCTTGCAATGTGTTTATATGATTCTGTCTGTTTTCCCATATAGGTGGTACTCTGTTCCTAGAGTATAGAAAAAAGAAACTAATTCCTAAAGTAGTTTTAAGATTAATTCCTTTGGGGGAAAGTAAACACCTGCTTTGAAGTGTTTTTTCCAGCTATTGGTATATAATTGACATATAATATTGTGTACGTTTAAGGTACACAACATGATAATCTGATATCTGTAGATATTGTGAAATGACCATATACAGGTCAGTTAACACATCTATTGCTTTGCATCATTGGCTCCCCCCCTTTTTTTTTTGTTGTAAATACTTTTAATGGCTCTTTTAGTGACTTAGTGTACAATATAGTATTGTTAACTGTAGTTACCATGTTGTGCCATAGAATCACAGAACTTTTCCATCTTATAACTGAAAGTTTACCCTTTGATCATCTTCATCAGTTTCCCCCACACCCTGCCTCCCCTGACAACCATAATCTGCTCTCTGTTTTCTATGAGCTCATCTGTTTTAGATTCCATGTAAAAATGGTTAATATAATATTTTTATTTGATTGTCTGGCTTACTTCACTTAGCATAATGCCTTCAAGACATCTTTGTTGCCGCACATGGCAGGATTTCCTTCTGTTTTTAATGGCTGAATAATATTCCATTGTACAGTTGACCCTTAAATGATGCAGGTTTGAACTTCTCAAGTCTAAATATACATGGATATTTTTCAGTAGTAAGTACTACATAGTTTGTGGTTGGTTGAATCTGTGGATACAGAGGGCCAGCTATAAGTTATATGTGGATTAAACCCTGCATTGTTCAAGGGTCTACTCTATGTGTGTATATGCATGTGTGTGAGTACACACAGCACAATTTCTTCATCTGTCCATCCATAGACTGACACTTAGGTTGTCTCTAATCTTGGCTATTATAAGTAATGCCAGAGTGAACAGGGAGGTGCAGATATCTCTGAAATAATGATTTTGTATCCTTCAGATACGTACCCAGAAGTGGAATTGCTGGATTATATAGTAATTTTATTTTTAATTTTTTGAGGATCTTCCATACTATTGTTCATAGGGAGTATACCAATTTACTCTCCTACCAGCAGTACACAAGTGTCCCCTTTTATCCTTATCCTTTCCAGTGCTTGTTATCTCTTGTCTTTTTGTCAATAGCTATTCTAGCAAGTGTTAGGTGAGATCTCATTATGGTTTTGAATTGCATTTCCCTGATGATTAGTGATGAACACCTTTTCATTTACCTGTTGTCCATTGTATATCTTCTTAAAAATGTACAGGTCCTTTGCCCATTTTTTAGTCTGATTTTTTTTTTTTTTTTTTTTTGCTCTTGAGTTGTACGAGTTCCTTGTATATTAACTTCTTATCAGGTAATGATTTGTAAATATTTTCTCCCATTCTGTAGGTTGTCTTTTCATTTGTTGATTTTTCTCCTCTGCTGTGTTTTTTTTTTTTGTTTGTTTGATGTATTCTCATTTGCTTTTGCTTTTCTTGCTTGTGATTTTGGTGTCTTATCCAAAATATCATTGCTGAGATCAATGTCATGGAGCGTTTTTCCTAAGTTTTCTTCTAGGAGTTTATATAGTTTCAGGTCTTACATTTAAATCTTTTATTAATTTTAGTTAATTTTAGTGAGTAGTATAAAACAGTGCCAGTTTCATTCTTTTGCATATGGGTATTTAATTTTAGAAGCACCATGTAGTGAAGAGACTATCTTTTCTCCATTGAGTATTATTGGCTTCTTTGTCAAATATTAGTTGATTATACATGTGTTGATTTATTTCTGGGCTCTCCATTCTGTTTCATTGGTCTGTATATTTGTTATATTATGCTAGTAGCATATTTTGATTACTATATGTCTTGTGATTAGAGAATTCAATACATTTACATTTAAAGTAATTTTTAATAGCTGAGGACTTAAAATTGCCACTTTACTAATTGTTGTTTGACGTTTTTGTAGATCCTGTATTTTTTTCTCTCTTGGTCCCTTCCTTTGTGATTTGATGACTTTTTGTGGCGATACTCATTTACTCCTTTATCATAATCTTTTGTGTTCAAGTTCTTAAGATATGATCTTGAAAGCTGAGTTGCAGAGTCAAATGTATGCAAATTTTAAATAATTTGAGAATTGAAAAATGGCCTCAAAAAGGGTTATACCAGTTTAATCCTCATTGGCATACCTGTGTTTGTCAGTTTCTTTAATATTTGCCCAACTTGCAGGTTAAAACATCTTTTGTTTTTTTATGCAACCTACAGAATTATTACAAACCTTATCCTGCTCTTAAATAAGCCTAACTCTGTTTTGAGGTATGGGACCAAATACTTGGTGGGATGTTTTATTATTTAAGACTTACGTCTTTACTGTGAATAGTTTAGACTCCTGATTCTAAGGGCAGTATCTCATCATAGTTATTCCTATTCTTATCTTAAACCTCGAATGAATATGATTTTCTTTAACGGCAGAAATTGTTTTCTGGGTGAAGGACTTTTTTAGAAAATAGATTCTATGTTGTCATTACACTTACTGTTTTCAGAAGTGAGTAATTATATATACTTGATGCTTAATATGGACATACTTAAGGTTTGATATTTACTACAACTTTTATTACTTCTTTATTTACCATTGACAATATAGCTGTTTATAATGTCTAAAGAGCTACTTGACCTAATAGTGTAAATGCATTAAGCATATAATGTGATAACTCTATTGAAATTTTGCTAACAAAACACTAAGCCAAATGCAAACTTTGTTACTGTACACAAGCCAGGATTAAAAAGTAAAATGAGTTCCCATCACAGCTCAGAAGAAACAAATCTTGACTAGTATCCATGAGGACACAGGTTCGATCCCTGGCCTTGGTCAGTGGGTTAAGGATCTGGTGTTTCTGTGAGCTGTGGTTGCAGACGTGGCTTGGATCTGGTGTTGCTTTGGCAGTGGCATAGGCTGGCGGCTACAGCTCCGATTCTACCCCTAGCCTGGGAACCTCCATATGCTATGGGTGCAGTCCTAAAGAGAGAAAAAAAAGGTAAAATAATTTTTACGACAAAGAGAAGGAATTTATCAACATCGTTTTCTTTTGTCCTTGCTATTTTTTTTTGCTTTCTAATGATGACCTGTTGATCATTTTTCTTTTGGAGTTCTAGCATATTCTCTGGGTAACATTACTCAGTGTGGAATCTGGATTGAATTCTGGTCCAGAGTCTAAAAGACAAGCTAAGGAAACATCTGGCCAAGTTAGAATTCTTAAGAATGAATAAAGCGTGCCAAGTCCATTTGGCTTTAAGCCATGCTTGGAACAGTACTGGTGAGGAGGGGGGGAAGAACCAGATAGCTACTGGAATAAGCTCAGTACAGGATCTGACAGAGAGCAGGAGCCAGATGAGGAAACACAGCTTTAAATCCATCTAAGATTTCTAAAACTTCTTATTGAAAGAAACGCTGTGCGTTTACAATGTCATTTCCTTGTGGGTGATTGTCTTCACCTTAATTAAGGGGAATTCCATTCTGAGTGGAGAGGAAGTACAATTGACACATAATCCTAAGACTTAGAAATAGTTTATAACAAGCAATATAAAATATCTTAAACTAATGAAATCTAAACCCTGATGTAATCTTAAAGCTTGTGACTGTATCCATTTCTTCTTTCAATCCTTAGCACTTAGTACCTGGTGCATACTGGGTATTCAGGAATTCTTTGGATGAATGTCAACCTTGTTGTTTTCCAATTAATAGCTCGAGGTTATAAAGTAGAAATGACGGTTATGTGCTATAGAAACCTCTAAAAATGCCCTCTACTTCTAATGTATCATTTCTATAATCTACCGTTCAAGAAATTATGTTGGTAATTAGAAATTCCGAAGACTGTGCTCCTATGAAATATTCATAAACATCTCCAGTCTTCTTAAGCAGAACAGTCATGACAAGGACTTGCAGCTCTGCTTACACTTGCTACAGCATATATTTGTTTGGGTAAAACAGCACAAAAAAACAATGACCCTCTTTAAGCATTTTTATCTAGTGTCCAAACTGTAGTATTAGTATAAGAGTTGGTTTCAAATATACAAGTAATAATTGAGGTAATATCAGTTGGGAGGAGCTGATCATTAGTAACTATAATTTAACAATACCTCAACTTGAGAATAAAAGTGTAGGAAAGAGATAGTCATACCTGAATCCTAAAACATATAATGATATTTCTGTATGCCTCATGTACGTAAGAATTAGGGCCAGTAAATAACAAATTTTATAATTTAAAACATTGTAGTTAAATTTCCATATGCAGCATTTAACGTTGTGTTGGGTGAAACTTTATTCTGGCGTCAGGGTCTGAACATCTCACTGAGCCAGGTGTTTTGCAAAAATGTTTTCTATAAAAGGGCTCACGGCAGAACCGCTGGACTGGTTTGTGCAAACTCATTCTCATCCTTGGAAAAGCAACCCTGAGTGCGTATAAGCAATGAGATTTTCATATGCCAAAATGATAATGACTAATATAGTTATAAAAGTAATTTTGCTTTTTCGATGTTCAAGGTTAAAATGTCTTTTACATATGATATGGAATTGGATATACACATAACATTCTTATGTGCCCACACAGAGGCATACCCACTTTGGGGAGCAGTGTATCATTCTAATTCCTCAAGTACATGGTATAACTTTTGAAGGTCAGGTCTCATTCTAATGTCATTCTTGAAATCTTCCTTGGAATGAGGTTTTTAATGTTTACAATGACATGTATGATATTCCAATAATGAGAAACCACAGATGCATAAGAACAATTAAAAGCCCCAAAGGCAAATTTAAAATGAATACCATTTGAGGTCACTGCTAAGTAATGAGGGCTTGTTAATGATCTCATTCATTGACCTTGAGTTATAGTCAAATTTTTAAAAATGCACATTTCAAAAATTTATAGTTAAGTTCTCATTATCTTACTAGTGTTGTTAAAATATTTAGAGGATAGAAAGTTGGTTGCAAGTGGATTATGCTGATATCCGGTGTTAGGAATGGATTAGTAGTTTTCAGAGGAATACACTGTCTGGTTAGTATTTCTAAAATGAATTTTAAAATATGTGTATAGCCAAAAACAAACAAAAGACATCATCGCACATATAAGGGTGAACATTTGGCTGTTTATCTTAGTTTGAGTAACATATTCTGAAGACTCAACTTTGTATTTGTCTAACTTCACTTATGTATATTAAAAAAAATACTTGGCACAGGCAAGCCCGGAGTTGTATTTATGAACATGCAGCAGTATAAATATGTGTACAAAAACTGCCAGTTTAAGAGTTAGGTTTTGAATAAGGATATTTATCAAACATTCTAAAGTTTGCGTTCTTTATAATTTCCTTTTATTTTAAAACTGAATGACAAGTATTGATGTATAATAGCAAAAATATTAGCTAGCATAATGGGATCTGATATTTATTAGGTACCTACTCTTCAGGGTTCTGTGGAGATCACTTGTGAAGATTTTTAAATGTCACAACATGACTGTAAGATGGTAGTATTAGTCCTGTTTTATAGTTGAGAAAGCTGAGGTTTTAGGGCTCTGAAGTCACTTGTCAAAGGACACACAGGTAATTGTTAAGACAGAATTCAAAGTTGGGTTGGCCCGATTTGAAACCACTAAGAGAATACAAAGTGTCTGATGTTCTAATTAGTCTTCATACATATATTTCTTGTCCAAAAAATGTTTTTTTTTTTTTTTTT
>PVHT020000018.1:39046-72737 GCA_004024745.2 Catagonus wagneri | reverse complement strand
AAAAGGCAAAAAGACAAAAACAAACAAACAAACAAACAAACAAAAACTCCCAAAGGTTTTTACAAGGTGTGTTTTACAATCCCCATTTTGCAAAGTAGGGATTGAGTGTACAGGGAAGGTAATTAGCCAGAATCAAACAGCTAAGTGACCAAGGTGGTATTTAATACTGAGGAGATAACACTCCAGAGTCTTAGTTCTTGTTCTACAAACCTGCTCATTCTCTGTTACTATAATAACTATTCTGTGAGTAAACGGCTTCTGATTAAATACGGTAAAACTTCAGTGTGGTGAGTTTTCTTTCTGTTCTCCAATATCCAGGGCCTCTCTCTGGAGAATGTTTACACATGTCAGTCCTGTCGATTTGGCCAGTGGAGTGAGAGTGGAAGTAGCATGTGCCACTTCGATGTAGAAGGTTTAAAATGGTCCAAATTTTGCTTAAATCTTTGACTGCTGATGTGAGCAGCAATGCTCAAGATGGTGGTTGTGCTGTCAGCCTGGTCCCTGAGTAAGAAGGATATTTACTACGATACAGAGGATCAGAAGTCCATATCCAACCCTTTGTAGATATATTGTGTGAGAAATAAACCTTGTTGTTTGATGCCTTTAAACTTTGAGAGGGTGGCGTTTGTTACTGCAGCATACCTAATCTGTCCTGACAGATACATTCAGAAAGGTTGGAAAATAATCAAAGATAGGGAATGTGCCACAAAGGACGTAATTCTAGAGATTGGCTTTTGGTGAAGATTCCATGATGAAATACATTGAGAAACCCTGTGTTCTTTGCTTGTGGAGAAGTTGACCACTTACAGAGCAACAATCTCTGCTGTTATTTTATGCAAGATAATAGGTAGGACTGATACCTTTCCCTTCTACTTGCTTTTTTTTTATTTTTTTGGCTTTTTTTTTTTTTTTTGTCTTTTCTAGGGCCATACCCATGGCATATGGAAGTTCCCAGGCTAGGGGTCTAAATTGGAGATGTAGCCGCCAGCCTACGCCACAGCCACAGCAACACGGGATCTGAGTTGCGTCTGCTTTTTTATTTTAATAGTACCATTTTAATAGTTACATTTGTGAGAACACAGCAGTACCTTAAAAGAGCAGACCTCAGGAAATAACTACAGGCATAACCTCACTTTATTGCACTTTGCAGATATGGAAAGTTTGTGGCAACCCTGCTTTGCCAAATGATGGTTAGCATATTTTTTTATCAATAATAGACATGCTATTATATACTTGACTGACTACAGTATAGTGTAAACATAACTTTTATGTGCAGTGGGAAACCAACACATTTGTGTAACTTGCTTTATTGCAGTGGTTTGGAACCGAACTTGCAATATCTGAGTTACACCTGCATAGGGGTAAAAATGAGTTCCCCCTGAACTTGCAAAACTTCTGTTATCTGGTCCAAATAATGCAGCAGCTATGGCAAACTATCAGGGTGTTATAATCACCATGGGAAAGCTTTTTTGCTTTGCAGAAGTTAAGATAGGGACTTAATTTCAGTCTAGTAGCATCCATACAGCAGAACATTTGAGGGCCATCTAATTGTCTGTCTGTCATATCACAGTTCTTTTTCAGTTCCGTGAAAGTCTACGTATTAGTGAATTCAAGTGCTATTTTTCAACCTCATTGTTTTTTCTTACTAATTGTGTATTTAATAAAACTTGACAACTAAGATTATGACCTTCTTGAAGTTAGGGACTGTATTATAGTATTTATATATCTGAGAACCTAAGACTAGTATTCTTTCAGTGAATATTTATTGAATACCTGAAAATTGCCAGCCAGCAGATTAGCACTGGGAAATGATAACGAAAAAAAGAGAGGATAAAAGTACTTAGCCTCATAGATACTACAGATTAGTGGTAGTGGAAGATATTAATCATATTGTTTAATAAATGTGTAAATATGAACTGATGTAAGTAATTTATAGGAAACAAGCAAGACTTCTTAAGAGCCATATGATGATTGACAAAAACACAGAATACAGTGGTAGGTACATTATAGTTAATAGTTGTTGGGTAGGAGTTCCCATTGTGGCTCAGAGGGTTAGGAACCTGATGTAGCATCTGTGAGGATGCTGGTTCAGTCCCTGGTCTCAGTGGGTTAAGGAGCCAGCATTGCTATGAGCTGTGGTGTAGGTCACAGATGCGGCTCGGAGCCCATGTTGCTGTGGCTGTGGCACAGGCCAGCAGCTGTGGCTCAGATTCGACTCCTAGCCTAGGAATCTCCATATGCCACTGGTGCGCCCCTAAAAGAAAAAAAAATTTTTTTTAACTGCTTGTAATATTTAGCTTTAAATGTGTACCACAATTTAGCCAATGCCTTACTGAATGCCTTTTTTATTAAGTATTTTTTGTTAATATAAACATTAGGACAATAAGTGTCCTCCTGTGTGCCTTCTTGTGTACTAGTGTGAGAAATTGATGGGTCATAGAGTATGAACATTTTCTAATTTAATAGATATCACCAGATTCGTCTTTACAGTATAAAACCCACCAGCAGAGTATGAGTTTTATCATTTCCCTACATCTTTGACAATATGCCTTTATGACCCATCAATTATCAAAGAGCTATCATACTGGAAACAAAATATAGTGTGTGTGAAATAGTATATCACTGTTGTTTGTCATTTCCGTGCCTGTGAGTTATATGAATTGCCTGCCCACATCCTTTACTCATTTATCTATTGGTCTGATTGCCTTTTTCTATGTGATTTGCAGAAATTTTGGTAACATTTTGGGTATTGAATTTCCTAGGTTATATGGTAATAATCTCCAAGGATATTGCTTTTCTTTGAACTTTGTTATAGTATTGATTTACACCCATAAATACAGGACTTAAAAATTTCATCAATATTTTCCTTATGAATTTTGTATTTTCTGTTCCTATCAAAACCCCCTATATTTTACTATTTTAAAGTTTGTTTTTAATGTTTGCATCTTCAATCCTTCTGGGTTATATTCCTAAATTATGGAAAGCTAATAGTTGCAACAGCTTTAGTTGAATAATCTACTCTGACTCCACTGGTTTTTAATAAAAGAAATAATAAAACAGTAGTCATAATAGAGATATTGATAACCTTTACCAAGCCCTTAGTACACACCAGGCACTGTTGTAAATGTTTTATATGTGTATAAGCAGTAATTCATGAGATGGACAGTGCTATTATGTCCATTATGTAGTTAAATAAATTAAGCTACAGAGGATAAATAGCACAGAACTACTTAGTAAAGAGCTGAGATTGAAAACAAAGCATATCTGATTAGCTTCTTATCAGATATGATTTGTAAATATTTTCTCCCATTCGGTAGGTTTTCTTCATTTGTTGATTTTTCTCTTCTGTGCAGAAGCTTTTTTGTTTGGTGTATTCTCATTTATTGTTGCTTTTTCTGCTTGTGCTTTTGGTATCATGTCCAAAAAAATCCAAAAAACAAAAACAAAAACTGCTGAGATGAATGTTGTGGAGCTTTTTTCCTGTTTTATTCTATGAGTTTTATGGTTTAGGGTCTTACACTTAAGTCTTTAATTAATTTCAAGTTAATTTTTGCGAGTGGTGTAAGATAAGGGGTTCCATTTCATTATTTTTCATATGGATATCCAGTTTTCTCACCACCATGTAGTGAAGAGATTAATGTTTCTCTACTGAGTATTCTTGACTCCTTTGTCAAATTATTAGTTGACTGTATGTATACGTATGAGTTTATTTCTGGGCTCTTGATCAGTTCCATTGTTCTATGTGTTTTGCAGTATATGAAGTCATCACATTATACACCTTAAACTTACACAATATTATGTGTCAATTATATCTCAAAGCTGGAAAAATAATTTTAAAAAAGATAAAGCAGTTTTATGTGATTTTCGTATGTTTAGCTTCTTTGGCATTAGCACTCATCTATCAAGATCCTATATATGTTTAGGTATATTTCTCAATGATCTTTTCTGTCTCTGTTGGTCTTTTCTTTTGTCTATGGGCCAGTACTATTGTGTCTTGATCCTTATAATTGCATGATATGCATTGTACAGCCCAGTATCTGATAGGAATTGTCTGTTTAATTTGTTCTTTTTTAGAACCACTTCAGTTATTCTTGAGATGTTCTTCCATATGAACTTTGGAATCAGCTTGCAGAATCAGAAATTTGCTTTTGGAATGTAAATGAATTGGATTGAATTTATTGATTCATTTGGAAAGAATAGATATTTTTACTATTATGCCCTTCTCTCCTATTTTTGTATATCTTATCATGTATTTAGTTATATCATTAAAACAACTGGGGTTAATTTTAAATATAACCTGCATACAAACATGTATAGAAAACATATGTTCAAATTAACATTTAATTAAAAAGTGAAAATCTATGTAACCTCCCCGCTAGTCAAAAAAACAGATTATTAGTTTATTAGTTTATCAGAACACTCTATATGTATCTCCCTAATCATAATTCTAACCCTCAGCCTTAGTGATAACTATGATTCTGACTTTTGGGATAACTATTTCCTTGATTATCTTGACACTTTTAGTATTTTTTTCGTACATTCCTAAGATATAATTTATCATAATTTTATGTAAGTGAACAGCTCCTTTTTTGTGAGATTAATGTTAATACTTGTACCTGTTGTTCAGTCACTTTTACCTATTTAATATTTTCAGTACAAATATGTCACAGTTTATCCATATTATGGTTTTTGGAATTGTTTCCAAATTGGGGTGAATACAGTGGTGCCATAAACATAACTATATGGATATTCTTATGCACAGCGTGTCAGTTTCTCGGGATTTAATACTTTGACTTCTGCTTTGAATATTCTTAAGCATTTAGAATTAGATTTTCACATTGCAAACACAGTAAAATGTGTCACAATTTTAATTGGGATTGCATCAAACCTTTGTATAACTTGGGAGGTAATTTTTATAAAGTTGAGTCTTCTAATACAGGAATGTAGTGTAACTCTCCTTGGTTTTGATTATCTTTAATACATCTCAGTAAAATTTTTAATTTTCTCTAAAGCTTTTCTATATATTTTTTGTTCCTAGATAATTTACATTTTGATAATTTTTAAAAGTTATCTTTTAATTCTAATAATTTTGTGGCTGGTATTCAAAAATAAATTGATTTTTCTAAATTGATTTATCAGCCACTAAAACTTGCTGATATACTAATGTAGAAGTAGATATCTTTGAATTTCCTGTGTAGACAATAGTACCATTTATAAATAATAAAATTCTTGGTATTTTAATTTCTAATTCTTATTATTTTTTTCTGGATTTAATTATTTTGGCTCAGAACTCTAAAACAGTATAAATAGTTGTAGTGGTTGTGCTTCTTTTGTTCTTGATCTCCAAGAGAAAGCTTTCAACATTTTACCGCTGAATATATTTGCTTTAATGTTTTAATAGATATCCTTTGTCATACTCAGGCAGTTCTCTTTCATTCCTAGGCTAAAAGTTTTGTTTTTGTTTTAACTATGGGTGGGCTAAAATTGATCAGTTTTTCTATATATTTGAGATAATCACATTTCTCTGTTTTAATTTATTTAGTATGGTGAACATTAATTATCTAATGTTAAACAAAACTTGCATTACTGAAATTAACCCAACCAAAACTTGCATTCCTGAAATTAACCCCAACAGGTCATGACATATTTTATATATGACTGGAACTGGTTTACTTTATTTTTAAAATTTTTAAATCAGTGTTTATGACTGTGAATGGCCTGTACTTTTACTTTTTAATGTCATAGTTAAATTTTGGTTTTAAGGTTTTCTTGGCCTATAACATGGAATAAGGAAAACATCTATCATTCTGTGCTTCTCATTTGTCTTACCTGTAATATATTTTTTTCTCTGCCTACCAAAATTGACACCTGAAGAAACAGACAATTAAAAACCTTTGCTACAGAGAGTTCTGGTCCACAAGGCATCAAATATATGAAAGAAATAATACCATTTTGCACAAACCCTTTATTGGAATAGAAGACATTTTCTAATTTGTTCTAGTAAACAAACTAGTGTAGCTCAGTGTATCCCTAATAGCAAAACTTGAAATATTAGAAAAGAAACTTAGTCATATCATTCACAAATATACGTACAAGAATCTTTAACAAAATGTTAGTAAATCAAATCTAGGAATACAAAAAGGTGTAATACATGATGATCAACTGCGATCTGTACCAGGAATGTAAGATTAGTTTAACCCAGGAGATTTGATCTATATAATTCATCACATTAACAGGGTAAATCAGAAAAGTCATATGGTTAGATCAAAAGATATAAAAAATTTGTTGATGACATCCAAAACTCTTTCATGGAAAAACACTAAAAAATATATGAATTAGAAGGAAAATTATTCAACCTGATATATCTATGAAATTCTTAAAGCAAACAGTATGCTTAATGAACACTCTTACAACTTGTATTCAGTATTATACAGGGTGTGTTAGCCTAAACAATAGGCAAATAATGAAAAGCATAACTATTTGGCAAGAAAAAGTAAGCCTCTCTGTATTCACAGTATGAGTGTGTGTATTGAAAAGTCAAAGCATTAGACCTAACACTTCAACTTGGCAAGCCTTAAGGACATAAAGTCATACAAAAAATTCCTATTTCCTTTTACTCACAATTAATAACTGGAAATCATATCTTAAAATACTGTTTACCATAGCATCAAACCCCAAAATACTTAAGAAATAAATCTGGCAAAAACATGAGAGGCCTCTAACCCAAATCTGCAAAACACTGAAAAGAAAAAAATAATCTATGTAACACATATACTGTGTTCATAGATTAGAGACTAATTATTTTTAACTTATCAGTTCTGCCCAAATTGACCTTTTTTTTTTTTTCTTTCTTTTTCTTTTTCTCTTTGTGCTTTCAGGGCCACACCCAAGGCATATGGAGATTCCCAGGCTTGGGGTAGAATCAGAGCTGTAGCCTCTGGCCTATGCCACAGCAACATGGGATCCAAGCCACGCCTGTGACCTACACCACAGCTCTCAGCAATACTGGGTCCTTCATCCACAGAGTGAGGCCATGGATCGAACCTTCATCCTCATGGATACTAGTCATATTCATTTCCACGGAGCCACAACGGGAACTCTCCCCAAATTGACTTTTAGATTCATTGCCATTATTGACCAAACCACAATATTTTTTATGTAGAAATTGTCATGAGCACACCAAAGTTTATATGTGACTTGACTTGATAGTCCCCTTCCATCTTCAAAACTAGCAATGGTTGGTTAAGTCTTTCACTACAATTTCTCAGCTTCTGCCTTTTTTGCCTTCCCTGTCTGATGACATTAGGCCATTCCGAGGTAATGCAGGATAATCTCCCCATCTCCAGGTCGTTTCATCTGCAACCTTAATCTCCTTTTACAGTATAGCTTCTGGGCTTTTAGGATGTCCCGGGAGAGCATAGCATACTTGATGATTTACACTGGATACACTGAGCAATATTGAGGTTTGCTGGGGAAGCAAAAGGGTGTATTTGAAAGACAGTTGGCATGAGATAGGCCTGGAGTTTACTGTTTACTAGCTGTAATACTTAGATATGTCACTTAAATTCTTTGAGTCACCACAGTTTACCTAGCTAAAAATGGGTTTGATGATTACACCTACATTTCTATAAGGGTGATTGTAAGGACAGAATGGGATAGTAAATTTAATAATGAAATAGTAATAACCATGCATTGAATGCTTGATACTTGAGATAGAAAGTAAGTCCCAAACAAATGTTTATGACTAGGGTCATAATTTAAAACCCTCAAAGAGTGTGACAGTGGTTTCTGGCCACTTAAGTAATTAAGTTTATCTGGTTTTGGCTCTCTAAGATCTTTAGTTTACTTCTGTGCTAATTTGTAACTGCAGTTCCAAAATACTTACTGCCATGTCAGCAGGTGTATATGCTTTGCCCACATCTTGTTTTACCCCATCTCATTGTAGAAGTGAATGGCAGGGGGACCCCATTCTAAGCTCATTGAGAAGATCTTGGTCTTGATGGCTCATCCTTGGCATACTCACTTTGTGTACTATTTAAGGGAGCAGCCATACTGATATACTGAGTTGACCTGAATTAATACTGTATTTTGCAAACGGAAGATCTGAAGCACAGAAATCAAGCGGTAAATTAGTTGGTCCGGTCAGAGATTATACATCTCATAAATAATTTGCAGACTGGCTTTGAAGACACCTTCTAAGGAAATTTGGCTACCTGGAGTGGAAGCCTTGCTCTTTGTATAAACTCCATTGTAGTGCTAGATTATTTGATTCACTGTGTCTTGCGGTCCAATGTGTGAATTTATTTGGGATTGGGATGGAGAAGGTGCTAGCCATATTGCGGACAAATCTCATGAATTCTCTGTACCGTCAGGTCTGGAAGCAGCTGAAAAGCAGGAGCAGCCCTTATGTGGCTACCCTCCCGCCCCGCAGCCTCCGTGTCCTCCACTGGATCCGGGCTGGCATCGTTAGCTGATACTTTGTTCAAACTGATCCCCCTTACGCTTCCCTTTAGTATTGTTTGCTCTCCATTTCCTTTGAACAAAATAATGAATTCCATTTCCTTTTAGTCATATTCTGTTTGATCCACTTATCCCTTTGAAGACTGTCCATGAAGCTATGTAGCAAAGTGGTCTGTGGGGATAGGTTTCGGTTTTTTTCACATGAATCTTTTAGGCATATTCATCTTTAACAAATGAGACTTTTTTCATATTTTCCACCTCTCCATGTCTGTTTAACACTGATCAGTTTTCAGTCCTTGGTCTTGCTTCACTGTTGTGAATGTTGATGCATCTGTTACACTGCATTTGTAACTTTGTGTGTGCAAGCTGGAAATGAAGTGTTTTTTAATGTTGATATTTTAAATCTAAGATTAAATAATGCTATTCTTTTCTGGATAAGTAAATTATAAACTCTGAGCCACAGTGACAAAATATATTATGTAGCATTACAATAATTTGGTTATTAGATAAGATTGAAGGGGTCGTAATGGCAGCCTGTATGTAAACTTCCATTGGATAACGTTTTACAGCTTGAAAAGCTGTTCTTTTGCTAATGGGGCTCTGGGTCTCCTTGGTTAGATATATGCCGCACGCACTTGGTGGAAAACATGTTGGTCTGTACTTTTTAAAATAACATCTTAATTACTATTAACTAGATTGAGTGTCCTATAAAGTATGTAAAAAGAAATGAACGAATAATGTTCTGCCTTTTATTGCTCAGCCTTCTAGGCACACAGTCCATGCCCACACCAGCCCCATGTGCCACAGAGGCAAACATTTCTGCCAGCCTTCTGGTCCCCAGTTGATGGGACAGAAGTCTGTATGCTGGCACATCCAGTGATTTCTGTGCCCTCTGGAGCTGACCTGACATACTGAGTTTGAGAGGAGCCTGTAACTGGCTCACTTGTAGGCTATAAGCCTATTCAAAGGGAGCCAATTTGAACTGGTCAGCCCTTCTTTGGCACCTAGTCAAGTTCAGGATGCTATAAAACAGGCACTTATTAAAACAATGGCATTGTTTGTAGTGGCAGGAGCAATGCCGAAGATGGTAGTGTCAATATATTGCCACTCCATAATCTGAAGACAGCTGTCGAGTCATATTTTTTTTCAAATGTCTCTGTAAAAGTTAGCACTGTAGGGAGGAGCAGCTTGAGGTCTGTTTCCCAAAGTCTTTTGTAAAGCTTCTTGACACGCGTAAAGTCAGAGACTTTTGGCTTCTCATCTTGGTCCACTAGCTGTCAACTGTTGTCATAGAGGTTGTTGATGTCACCCAACAATAGATTAATAACGTGATTTTTCCATAAGGAAGCTTAAAAATATTCCTTGGATCTAACATGGGTTGGAAATATGTATTTGTGCATATCTAAATTCTGCACACACTTAAAAGTTGCCCCATTAAGTTTCAGGAGTTTACGTGCTTTCCATACACTAGTGAAAAATCATGCATTAAGAAACCTAATTTTTCTTCATGTAGTCTATAGTCTACATAATAATAAATCACAGTCCAAGAGGATATTGAATTGGCAGAAGGGAAACATGAGCATATTTGAAAGAGGAAAAGGCTAGAAGGCATGAGCCCTGGGTTTACTACCATCTCTTCCATGAATCTTCAGAGTAACATGGGAAAAATCATTTATTCTATGTATGTCATTTACTATATGTATGTAAGTTTGCTCTCTGAATAGTGGAGGCTGATAGACCCAACCTATCCCATAGGATATATCCAAAACCTTTTTGAAAACATGAATGCTTTATAACAAACCCTGTTTATTTATTTATTTATTTATTTATTTTGGCCGTGCTTATGGCATGTACAAACTCTAATATTTTTAAAGTACTTAGAATGTGTAAATAACTTTTACTGTTGGGCAGGTAACATCCCTAGGACATAGGTACTCTCATTGTATCCATTTTCTAGATGGAGGCACTGTAATAGAGAGAGGGTAAGTGGCTTGCCCTCTCAGAATCTAAAAAAAATGATACAGGTGAATTTATTTACAAAACAAACAGACTCACAGACATAGAAAGCACATTTAGGATCACCTAAGGGGAAATGCGAGGGGAGGGGTAAATTAGGAACATGAGATTAACAGATACACACCACTTGATATAAAATAACAAGGATTTACTGTATAGCCCAGAGACCTATATTAAATATCTTAAAATAACCTATAATGGAAAAGAGTGGGAAAAATATATATGTGTAACTGAATCACTTTGCTGTGCACCTGAAACTGACACAATGTTGTCAATCAACTGTACTTCAATACAAAAAAAAAGTGAATTAAACTGAATTTTAGAAGGCCTGTATCCAGTGTAGGCCTCACTTGTGCCTTAATCTAGCTGCTGAGCTAAATGCCTTAGATGAAGTTAGTCATCCCTCAGTATCCCTGGGAGATTAGTTCCAACCCCTGTGGATACCAAATGGCAGATACTCAAGTCCCTTATATAAAATGGCATACTTTTTGCATGTAACCTATGTACATCTTTCCATATACTTTAAATTATTTCTAGATTATTTGTAATACCTAATACAATGTCAGTGCTATGTAGATAGTTGCTGGTGCATGGCAAGTTCATTTTGCTTTTTGGAGTTTTCTGGAAATTTTTTTTTCTGAATATTTTAAGTCAGTGTCTAGTTGAATCTATAGATGTGGAACCACAGATACTGAGGGCTGCCATTATTATTCAATAAAAGCTCAGCAAAATGCCTTTCCCTGCTGCTCTAAAATTAGAGTTCAAATTGCACCTCTTGAGTGATTACTGTGAAAATTCACTCCATGCCCTTGGCGTAATCCCACCATTTTCATAGAGATTAGGTAATATCATGGCACCAAAACGTTGACAAGTACATTTTGGGGAAAAACATGAGTTTGGATGCACTAAATGGAGATGTCAGAATCTGAGGAAAAAATATTTTTGTATTGTATCCCGAAATAGGCACAGTGTTTCTTCTCCAGCAACTGTGCTATTATTAAAGATCAGAAATGCATCTTTGGAGACTGAGCTTTGGACAGAGTGTCAAAGCCGTGGCTGTCACTGACATAGAGAATAGCCTTGGGCAAGGCATTGAACCTATTTCTGTCTGTCTCCTCCTTTGTTATTTGGGATCCTGGCATTTCCCTTATTTCAAAGGAATGTGCCAGTTAATTAATCAATACACGTGATAACATCAAGTATACTTTTAAATAAAAAGTTAGCTCTTGTTATTTTCTGCTGAAATGAAGAAAAATGTGACCTTATTTTTTTGTTGCTAAAGTGTCTCTTGGCAACTGAAGCAGTAGGAAAGAGACATGAAATCCAACAGCTTCCTTACAGGCTGTATCTTGGGGTATATTATGCTAGCACCCAGAAGGATGAGCTATGATAAAAAGGATAATAAGGGACTTTCCACAAGTCTCTATACGAAGCACTGATGAACACTATTGACTATCAGGTAGTAAGTTACATCCCTTGATGAAAGAATGAATTCTGAAAGGGACGTGCCTTACCTGGGTTTCCTCTCTCTGGTCCAGAGGGTCTGTCTTCACTCCTCAGGCTGGGTCTTCCCCCCACTTCCAGTTCAGTAATTTGTATATAGCATGGTTTGAATTCCCTTTGGAACTTGGCTCATCCATCGTAAAGGTGACAAGGGATGTGAAGCAGTACAACCGTATTTAGACCGTAATAGGAATTCTGCTCAGTTTAAAGTAGATGATTGTATGCCACAACCTCTACACAGGGTAGGGAAGTGTTCCTACCCTGAATGCTTTCTCATTCAGGGATTGCTGATGAGCTTTAAGAAGGGTGGCCTGGGAAGGACTTCTTTTGGTGTCTGTTCCCTTGTTTGTGTGTCCTGTTTTGCACTTCTTTGCCTTGACTTGGTCTTGCTCTTATGAACTTAAGGGAAAAAAGGCTCATAGTTTTTGCCATGCTTCCATTTTATTGACCACTGACTATATACCTAGCAGGGTGCTAAAGGCTTTAGAAGGTGCCCCAGTGTGATTGGAAATAGCAACACATTTGAGTAAAGAATTAGCATCTTCTAATTACCATAAATACAAAGAATACTTAACAGACGTCATGATCTTATTATTCAAAGTATTTCAATATTTTAATTGTCTTGATCAGACATGTTACTGTTTGTTCTTAGCACTACTGGGTTACTCAGTGCACAATAGGGATTAGGAGATCTCAAATGTTTTTGATGAACGGAAAGTGTGGTTTCTTGAGTTAATGATTATGGATGGTGAGTGACCAGGCCAGAAGCCACCCAGAGTGATCAAGAGGAAAACAAAGTGTTTCTGGGAAAGTTATATGCTGTGTTTTCTTCCTCAGCCCCCCACAGCATACTCTGGTTCCTGTTTCTCGTTGCTATCCCACTAAACTTTGAGGGCCATGACAACAGGGACTGTTTGTATATTATTCACTTTCACATCCCTAGATCCTAGGATGGCATATGAAGCCAACTTCAGTAATTCTGGATGAACATTGGTTGATAGTGGAGTGCAGGGTTGGATCGGGAATGATCATATTTATAAAATATGAACCAACCCTGTACATTGCCTACCAGGTAGCTTTATTGTAATGTTAGCTTTTTGGAATGTCCATGGCACTTTTTTTACTTGAAATTTTTTGCCCTCCAATATTCTGCCTTGTTTTTGCTCTCATAAGACATGCTGCGCCTCAGCAACCCTTCCTCTTAACGTTTTTCTTTCCAGTTTTATCACTGATCAGAAATACATATCATAAGGAATTAGACCAGTAAATGGAAGTGTGCATTTTCTTCATTCTTCAAATATGTGAGTAATAGAGTGGTATAGAAGTTGATTTAAGGAGTGTGTATTGTACCAAAGCTGATGGTCCTAAAATGATGGTTCTTAGACAATAATGTAAAGGGAGTGGGATTTTAAAAAAATGAACCTCCCTTGAGAACTATATAAGAGGTTTGTCAGGAAGCAATACAGATGTTCATTTGCATTGTCTTCCGCTTCCAACTTGAGTCATGTCATCGGGAATGGAATCAGGAAGCCACCCAACACGGGACTTGGGTTTGCAGTCGCAGGTTCTTCGACCCCTTGAAAACAGGTTTCTCAAAAGAATAGGCAATGAATAGAAGCCTTTTCTCTTCCAGAGAGAGTACACCTGGACTGTGCTCTTAAATTCAGGAGCATTTCCTGCAAAATATACTTCAATGTCATATTCATGAAAGATAGAAAATCAGTGCCCACAATATTGTACTTTGTTAAACATCAGTTCCTCTTAATCTTTTAATAAATAAGCCTCAAACAAGGATTGAATATGTGCTCATGAGTTAAATAAAATGTACCTTTCTGAAATACTTTTAAACATGTGTGTTCATTTTTACCTCATTTAGGTTTATTGTTTTGGAGTCAATAGTGAAAATATGATGCACGATGGAATCCCAGAATTCCTCCAACATTTTTCCTTGAGCCAATAAAAATGACAAGTTTTTTTTTTTTTTTTAAAGAGATCATGCATTGAAACATCTGTGCTGTTTTCACTGTGGGACAAATGGCATACCAACTTACTCTCTTATGTTGTAATTAACAGGAATCTTAAGGAGAACCCATGCTCTGTCTTCCAAACAGGTGCTATTTTTTATGTTAACACTCAGACCTTTGCTTTTGTTTTCCTTGTTGGTGATTTTGCACCTCAAACCAATTCAGGAGTCTTGTATTCATGAGGCTTGTGTTTTTCAATGTCTAATTTGTGTCGGGTCCAGATCAAGGCTCAACCAGGGCAGCCTGGGATGTGGCACATCTTATCACAATCAAACACTGGAGAGAAGAGTTTTCCTCTACCCTTCAAAGGTTCTTTTGGATTTCCCTGGTGGCTCAGCCAGTTAAAGATCTGGCATTGTGACTGCTGTGGTGCGGGTTCACTCCCTGGCCCAGGAACTTCTGCATGCTGTGGGTGTGGCCAAAAAAAAAAAAAAGTTCTTTCAGCTGGTCTAATAATTAAATGGACATGATTCAGATTAATAGGAAAAATCAAATTTAATTTTATATGTACAGGAACCCCACATACATGAGAAGTTCAAAGACAGGGTAAAATGTGGTGTATATGCCATCCAGAGCTGAGGAGTGAGGTAGGGGCCCAGGGCTTCCAAGGACAAGAGGGTCCCTCACATGACAGGAAGAATAGATGTTGGGTAATTAGATGTTTTTGTCATACAGATGGGTCACACAGATAATATTTACCCCCAAGTTAAATTCTTCTAGATAGTTGAGGGTGGGGTGGAAGTTTCTTTTGAGCCCGCAGAGTCTGATTGCCTTTGCCTCAAAATAATCCACATGCCAAAGTGGTACATTTGGGGGAGGCTTGTCACAAACTCCTTCAGACATTATGGCAGGCATTTTTGCTAAGCTGTGATTGAATTCACAGAAGACAGGGATGGATTCAGGGAAGAGGAACCTGGAGGTCAACATTATAGGGACAGAGTTGGAGACAGAGATTTAAGATTGTGTTCTAGTAGTTCATGGAAGGTATCTGGCACCCAAGATAATGAGTACCTCTTCCTTAGGACAGAAATTCCTCTAAGAGATTCTGAGGGTGTTGGAGGGTTTTCATCCACAAAACCATTTAGATCGACTTCCCACTCTAACTTGATACAGCAGGAAAAATGGTCTTGGGAATTGCATTGGTGCCAAGCTAAACCTTTGGAACACTGAGTGAATGAATCTCATCTACATGGTCTCTGTGTCCTCCTTGATGCACCTCTTTCATCGACTCCCTTCTCTATGAGACAGTTAAAACAACAAAACAACTTTCAGAAACAATGAGATTGTATCAGCCTCCTGCCATATTCTCCAGCCTTGTCTCTTGCCACTTCCTCTCTTGCTCTCTGTGTTCCAGCCAGAAAGAAGAGACCCAAGGTATTGTGCCGCATTAGTTCTGTGCAGCTTCTTACCCCTAGGCCTCTGTGCAGTTCTTCTTTTAGGAAGAAGCATTCCCACCCCCATCCCCCACCTATGTAATTTCAATCAATCCTCTAGGGCCATCTTTTCTGATGAGCTTTCCATGACTTCTGGTTTTCATTAAGCACTGTTTTTGTGTTTTGTTTTAATGTGCTCCCACAGTCCCTTGTATTTTTCCTACATTACCACTCTTTACATGTGGTATAAATTATTTACTTACAAGCTTGCTTACTAAATTGAAAGTTCCCTCAGGAAATGCTTTATCTGATCTGTCCCCCTCTCTCCATCATGTAGCACTGGAACTGGCCCATAGCTAGGAGCCTACAGAGTTACTGAATAAGTGACTGACAAGTTGAATTAAGAAATGGAAAAGAGAAGAATCCTCAAAGTTTTTGATCTTTTGTTGACTGGTATGTTCATATTGGCTAACTTGATCTAGGCTTGCCCTGGGATGTACGTAGCCCTCAACATTTTTCAGTGCACTGTTGCCTCTCAGGATTTTCTGTCTTCTGAGGTAAGAGAAGGGGATCTTGATCCTTTGGTGCTCATTATATGTAATCAACAACGAGTTTCAGTAATACACAAGAGTGTGATTAACTCTACAGTATAAGCCCAGCCATTGAGAACTATTTGCAAGCCTAAGTCATAATTTCAGGGACAAGGGAAATGCCAAGTGAAAGACGAGGCATAGAAGAGGAGGTTATCAGAGTACAGAGACAAAAAAACATAATAAGTCTTATATGTTGAAAATGCCATGGAGAATAACGTCAGTTCTTGCCCCAGAAGCTACTCCTGGGCCATTTTCCATTAGGGATTGGTTCCAGGATACCCCGTGGATTCCAAAACTCACTGATGCCTCAAGTCCCTTATATAATGTAGCACAGTATTTGCATATGATTTATGCAAATCCTCCTATGTACTTTAAGTCCTCTCTGGATTACTTATCTATGTAAGTAATTGCTATGTAAGTGATTGCAAATACAGTATAAATGCTATGAAAATAGTTGCTGGTACATGGTAAATTCAAGCTTTGCTTTTTGCAACTTTCTGGAATTGTTTTCTTAAAATTTTTATTGAAGTATATTTGATTTACAATACTATATTAGTTTCAAGTGTACAACATAGTAATTCAGTATTTTTATAGATTATAGTCCATTTAAACTTATTGCAAAATAATGACTATATTTTTCTGTGCTATAAAATATATCCTTGTTGTTTATATATTTTATACATAGTATTTTGTATCTTAATCCCCTACCCCTGTCATGCCCCTCTTCCCTTCCCTCTCCTTTCTGCAGTCCAATGATCTACCCCTGAGCTATACCCTCAACCCCCTCTCCTTTCTGGAAACCACCAACTGGTTCTCTAAATCTGAAGTTTCTGTTTTGTTAAGTACATTCATTTGTTTTACTTTTAAAATTCCACATATAAGTGATAACATAGAATATTTGTCTTCCTCTGACTTATTTCACTTTGCATAATACTCTCCAGGTCCATCCACATTGTCGCAAATGACAGAATTTCATTCTTTGTATGGCTGAGTAATATCCCATTGCATGTGTGTGTGCGCATGTGTGTGTACACGTACATATCTGTTTTATTCATTCATCTGTTAACGAGCAATTAGATTGTTTCTATACCTTGGCCCTTGTAAATAATGCTGCTGTGAACATTGGGTTGCATGTATCTTTTCAAATTGGTGTTTCCTTTTCTCTCTGATATGCGCCCAGAAGTGGAATTGCTGGGTCATAATGGCGGTTCTATTTTTAGTTTTTTGAGGAACCCTCATACTGTTTTCCCAAGTGGCTCTACAAAGTTACATTCCCACCAACAGTATACAAGAATTGTAAATACAGTGTGAATACTATGTAAATCGTTGCTGCTGCATTTTTTTCTGAGTATTTTTCACTGCTGGCTTGTTGAATCTGTGGATGTCATTTTAGTAATTAGTTATGAGCAGGGTATAGGGAAGAATCCTACTAGTACCACATAAAACAACCTCATGTAGTGAAACTAATCGACATCCTGTCTCTTAACCCAGGTGCTTTTCTTTTTATATTGTATATTTTTATATGATATCTTTTATAGCATCTGATCAATCACAAGCATATATATATATTTTTTTTCTTTTTTTGACCGCTCCATGGGTTATGGATTTCCCTGCGGCAATGCTGGGTCCTTTAACCTACTGTGCCAGGCCCAGGGTTCAAGCTTGTGTCCTGTGCTACAGAGATACCGCCAATCCCATTGTGCCATAGCAGGGACTCCCCAAGCATATTTTAGATACTCAGATACTCATCAAAGTATTTGATTGTAAAACAGTATTTTAGAATCCTGACTTTGAGCTCAATGATTTGTAACCTTTAATATTGCCTGCGTTGCAATGAACATGGAATACATGTGTTTATGTACACCTATAATTGAAATAAAATCCATTAAGAAAAAAAAATATTGCCTGCGTTAACCAAATTAGCTTTACCTGATTCACTTTTTTTTTTTTTTTTTTTGTCTTTTGCCTTATCTAGAGCCGCACCCGCGGCATATGGAGGTTCCCAGGCTAGGGGTCTAACAGGAGCTGTAGCCGCCGGCCTACACCACAGCCACAGCAACGCGGGATCCAAACCGCATCTGCAGCCTTTACCACAGCTCACGGCAACACCGGATCCTTAACCCACTGAGCAAGGCCAGGGATCAAACACGAAACCTCATGGTTCCTAGTCGGATTCATTAACCACTGAGCCATGATGGGAACTCTGATGATTCACTGTTTTGATTCTAGAATACACCTGGCTGTTTCATAGTCATTAAATAAACACTTGTTGAATGAATGAATTAACCAAACTTAATACATTAATAATTTTCTTGAATATTAGTGAAAATTTAAAAACTAAATTTACTGTTGTCTCTCTGAAGTTAAAGGCTTGAAATTGTTTTCTTGGCATTTGGTATATTGGAGCATGTCCCCTAATTCTTATGTACAAAAAAGAAAAAAAAATAGATAGGATCCATAGAGAAAAAAGTACCAGAAAGAATATATGAGTCGATGGCCACAAAGATACACATCTATTTTACAGTCACTCGAAGTGTTTCTTCAAATAAACACACCTGCAGAGAAAAAGCTTTATTTAGGAGTTAGGTGATATACTTGGTCTTAATGATCACATGGGTCCCAAGTGCAGGTCTGACGGAAAGAGCCTTATTAAGATTGGAGTTTGATTTCCAAGTCTCAGTAGGAGAAAGAGAGACTTTGGGGACCTTGACATATAAGTATATGGAATGAGTATGCAACTCATTGAATTGCCATCCCTTCAAGGCGTTCCATGACCCATTGCACAGTTACTGAATGTTTCTGGGCAGTTTGGGATCAGAATGCCTGTGAGCCCCTTGGTGTCTCTAAAGAAATATTTCCTACATTCCAGGTAGGAGTTGGTGACAAATTGATTTCAGTGGCCCCTCCTAAACCAACCTAAACCCCTTCTGATGTGAGCGCCTCTGTTAGAAGATTTACACAGAGGAAGAGGAAGAGCAAGAGAACACATGTTCACAAGAGATTTAGCTGATTTAGTATGGCAATGCTTTTTCAGATGAATCATGATGTTGATTTTGACCCTATTAACTGTGATTGATGAAAATGATGCAGTCTAGATCCCACCTCATAACAGAAACTTTATGAATATCAAATTAATAAATAATTATTCAATGGTTCCGTGTTAATGTAAACAAAAAGAAAGCAACTGACTTTAACTGTATATTATAATTTTAGCATTCTTTGTTGTGAGATCTTTGGGTCAGCAGTAGCCTATAGTTTTTTTGAGCTTATCTATATTTGTCCATTTGTCCAGTATAAAAATAGGAAATCTAATTCAAACTATTGAGCTAAATGATAATCAGTTCATTTTCTTCTGTAAGTAGGGCTTGATCACTTTAAGGTTTCACTACCAGCTGGCCAGTAAGAGAAGCAAAAGTGATTTCAAGGCACTTCTTCATAGCTCTTTTTTTATTTCTCTCCAGCTATTGTCTACAACCTTCTCTATTTTTTTTTCTGTATGTAAAACTTACACAGGCTGTGACCAAAGACAAAGCCATCTTACTTTTATGATCCCTAAACCACAGTCACTTGGAGACTCAAAATAGAAAGTAATTTCTAGTGAGCTCATCCAAGCTTTAGCCTACGCAGTTCCTTTTTTGCACAAAATGACTTGGCTAACATTCCAACCAAGGACCATAAACCAGCAGTGTGCATAGAAACTGAGAATAAAGATATATTTAGATAGATTGCATGGATTAAAGAGGCCTAAACCATCTGTCTTTAACACAGGCAAATGTCATTTTCTTCAGGCAAGGGCCTGGGTTTTCCAGCAGAATCCCAGCATTTAAAGAGTAAAGGAGGTACTTTAACAATTAAACGTGCATATCATTCAGAGAAAAGTCGTATGCATCTGCTTCTCTTATTATTACAGACTTTTATAAACTTGGAAAATCTTAGTTACCGTTTCAGAAATAATTTGTTATGCACTTCTTTTTTTTTTTTCTTCCATATTTCCACAGAATCTGTTGATGCTGCTATTTTAAGCATGGTGTTTTATAAGTATTTATATGTCTGCTGCCTCTGGAGGGTGAGCTCTGTCAGAATTGGGAGTGGGCTTTATTTATCCTGTGGCCCCTCTATAGAAAGTTGATCTACAAGTTTTTACACATGGGTGTCAAGCAAATAATTTACCTATAGAACCCCTGGTGCTTGGGGACCATGTTCCTCCTGGGAGTGAAATGAGCAATAATTGAGGTGGCTTGGCAGCCTCTAGTGAGCTAGCATGTCAGTGCCTTGTCTAGTACTAAGGCTGCTAGATAAAATTCAGGATACATACTGAAATTTGAATTTTAGGTAAACAATTTTCTTTTTAGTAGGAATATATGCCAAGTATTGCACTCATTTCTTGGGTATCCCATTCCTTGATGTTTATCTGAAGTTCAAATTTAGCTGGGCAACCTATATTTTTATTTTTTAAATCTTAAAAGTCTATCAATAAGGATAGTTCGTTCCATGGAGCATGGGACCAGACATGGTATCCTCACTCAAATGAGTTGATATCATTTGTTTTGTAAGTGGAATCTCCTCAATTCAAAGACTTGGTGTCTATGATCTTTGCTACATTGCATGTGATTGAACTTTTTTTAACAGTGGTAACAAGAAAGTGAGAAAAGTTTTGTCTTTTTTTTTTTTTTTTTTTTTGTCTTTTTGCCTTTATGTAGAGCCGCACCTGCGGTATATGGAGGTTCCCAGACTAGGGGTCTAACAGGAGCTGTAGCTGCCGGCCTTCGCCACAGACACAGCAACACAGGATCCGAGCCGCGTCTGCAACCTACACCACAGCTCACAGCAATGTCGGATCCTTAACCCACTGAGCAAGGCCAGGGATCGAACCCGCAACCTCATGGTTCTTAGTCAGATTTGTTAACCACTGAGCCACGAAGGGAACTCCCTGAGAAAAGTTTTGAAACACCCCAGATCTGATTGAATTCTTCTCTAATAAAGAACTGTACCCTCTGCTGAAAGTAATAGCTATTGACTGGTGTAGGGAAGTCCTCAGATATCTGAAGACCTTAAGAGTTATAATCCAAGGCCTTGTCAGAAAGAAGTACTATTTAGAGTTATGTAATGTGAGTAACACTGAATAAAACAGATTTAGCTCACATAATGCCTAGTTAATGCTTTTGCGATAGCAGTCTTTGAGAACATCTATCTTATTTATTTATTTATTTATTTTGCTTTTTTAGGGTCACACTTATGACCGTATGGAAGTTCCCAGGCTAGGGGTTGAATCAGAGCTGCAGCTGCCATCCCACACCAGAGCCACAGCAACGTGGGATTCGAACCGCTTCTGCAACCTACACCACAGCTCATAGTAATGCCAGATCCTTAACCCACTGAGTGAGGCCAGGGATAGAACCAGTGTCCTCATGGGTGCTAGTTGGGTTGGTAACCTGTTGAGCCACAAGGGAAACTCTGAGAGCATGTATTATTTTGCAGAGGAGCTTTTTGTCCCCCTCCTTGGGATGGGTAGTGCAGTTGAGTTATAAAGGCTTTTCACCAAAAAGTATTAAATAAATATATTATAATAAATGGTATTTTGCTATTAGATTTTTAGACAAAGATATTCATTTGTTCAACCCAACGGATTAGAAGTTAGAAAACATGGAACATATTTGAGTCATGTACTATATTTGGATAAATCAAACAAGTTTTACATTGTGGGAGCACACCACATGAATGTGTTAAAAAAAAAAAAAGGCATCTTTTACTGCTCTTTAGTCTGCTGTGCACATTAGCCGTTTCCATGGAATTAAAAGTGCTCTCATGTTGAACCTTTATTTTGCCCGAAGGTGTTTTTCTATGCTGTAACTTTATTTTTTAATGCAATTTGAGTGCAAGAGTACTATGAACTCCCAAGTGGTTGCAAACTTGGTAAAGAAAATAGTGCAGAAAGAAGAAAAAGAATGAGAACAGCTTTAGGCGTCAAGTAAAATATGTGTGTGACCAAGATGCTTGAAAAGAGGTTGAAAACAAAAGACTTTGACCTCTTTTTTGCATTAGCTCACCCTGTTACTGGGTAGAAGATATTGAGCGACTGCCTAAAAGTCTATTACCTGGCTTTTCATAAATTTGCACAAGATTACTCTTTCTCCTGCTCCATCAGCCACCATTCACCATCAAGTCCTTTTTCCTTCCCTTGGTGGCTATGGCAAACCTTCATTCCATTACACTTAAGAATTGCAACTTGTATTTCTTGCTTGTATAAACTTGATTTTCATTGTTTGACTTTTATTTTTATCTGTGATAAATGTTTAGATATTGCTGACTTTCATGGAATTCATAATTATTTGGTATTAAAATTGATAATCATTAAAAATTTAGTGGCTGATCTCACACAGAGGCAGGGTTTGCAGGAATATATTAATGTCATTAAACAAGTTCATATAAGACCTGTTAGAACAGGGCTGTAGCAGTGGAGATGGTGAAATGTGACTGGATTATGGATGTATTTTTTTTTTCATTTTTTAAATGTTTTATTGAAGTGTAGCTGATTTACGATATTGTGATCATTTCTTCTGTACACACAGTCATTCTTTTTCAGATTCTTTTCCCACATAGATTTTCACAGAATATTGGGTAGAGTTCTCTGTGCTATATAGTAGGTCCCCATTGACCAGTCATTCCATATGCTTCATTGTGCATATGCCAGTTCCAGATCCCTAATCCATCCCTCCCACTCCCCCAACCTGTCCCCTTTGGTAACCATAAATTTTTCAAAATCTGTGGGTCTATTTCTGTTCTGCAAATAAGTTCATTTGTATCCTTTTTTGTTAGATTCCACATATAAGTGATAATCATATGGTATTTGTCTTGGTCTGACTTACTTCACTTTGTATGATAACCTCTAGGTCCATACATGTTGCTGCAAAGGGCATTATTTCATTTTTTATGCCTGAGCAATAGATGTATTTTGAATGTAGAGATAACAGATGTATTAGTTTTCTAGTCTGCTGGAACAGATCACCACAAGCTAGGAGGCTTATACCAACACAATTTATGGTTTCACAATTTTGGAATCTAGAAGTTCAAGAGGAAGGTGTCATCAAGGCCTTGTTCCTTTCGAACATGCAGGGGATCCTTCCTTGCCTCATCCCAGCTTCTGGCAGTTTGCTGGCAATCTTTGACTTTCCATGGCTTTGGAACTGTATAACTCCAATGTCAGCCTTCACCGTCACATGGCATTCTACTATGTATTTCTGTCTTTATGTGACCATCTTTTTATAAGGACATCAGTCATATTGTATTAGGGGCCAGCACTACAGGTTAGGGCTTCCTCTTACCTCAGTGATATCTGCACTGACCCTGTTTCCAAGTAAGGTCACATTCTTAGGTACCGAGGACAAGGACTCCATGTCTTTGTTTGAGATGGACACAATTCAACCCATAACACCAGGATGCCCTGACAAATGGCTATTGAGTGGGAGAAAAGGAGGGCAGTCAAAGATGCATCTCAGCTTTTTATCTGCAACAACTTAAAAAAAGACAAGATTGCTAGAGTTCCTGTTGTGATACAGAGGAAACAAATCCAACTAGTAACCATGTGGTTGCAGGTTTGATCCCTGTCCTCACTCAGTGGGCTAAGGATCCAGCATTGCCGTGAGCTGTGGTGTAGGTCACAGATGCAACTTGGGTCCTGCCGTGAGCTGTGGTGTAGGTCACAGATGCAACTTGGGTCCTGCATTGCTGTGGCTGTGCTGTAGGCCGGCAGCTGCAGCTCCGATTTGACCCCTAGGCTGGGAACCTCCATATGCTGTGGGTGGGGTGGATGGGGCTCTAAAAAAGCAAAAAAAAAAAAAAAAAAAAGGAAAACAAAAAAGACAACATTGCTATAAACTAAGGTGAGGAAGACTACGGCTGGAGCAGGTTTGAGAGGGAAACCAGCGGTTCTCTTTTGGACATATTCAAACTTTGGTTAGATACACACGTCAGGGTATTGATGAGGATATGTTGATCTAAAGTCATGGAGGCCTTTCGGGGAAATGTATATATATTTATGTTTATATTTGGGGACAATGCCATAGAGCTGGAAAAATGTTGGTGAAATGGAGATTTTTTTTTTTATGATGAGAGACTATATAAGCATCGATGTATACTTGGTGGTGGGGTCCTGTGGAATTTCTCTTTGCAGAAAAGCATTTCATTTAAATTTTTTTCCTTTTGATCACTTCAGTGTTAGTAAAATAGGAAGCAAAAGCATCAGCAGATTGTAATGATGGGAGAGGAGTCCTGGGGAGTTTCAGTGGAAGAAGAAAAGGTATGAAATAGTCTTCTCAGAGAGTTGAGAGAAAATGGAGTAGGAAATGTGTTGTAATTACTTGGCAGCATTAAAGCCTCACTTGAGATGAATGAGCATGAATTTAAAGTGAGACCAATCAGCACAGATCTCTCTCCAACCATACTCTTCTGAACTTTTGTAGGAAGAAAGCTTTAACTAGTTTTGTAGTTTTACCATTTGAATATAGAGAAGGACAGGGGAGTTAGGAAGTATGGGTGAGAGTCAATTTTGTCATTTAGCGGACAATTGGATGCACTAAGCTGGGTAAGGAGAGCAGAATTGGCATCAAAAGAGTCCTATGAAAAAGTGGAGATAAGAATTTATTGGAGTCAAGGTACTAGAGGAAGAAGCCTGGAGAGAAAGAACATGGTAGAGTGCAACTGAGATTAGAGAGAGGTTGTGTTTGTCAGTTTTGGCAAAGCCTGAGGTACATGGCAGTGAGTGAGTAAGGCTGTATGGGTGACTAATCCATTGGGGGAGAAGAGGCCAAAGAACTGAGGAGTTTCAGGATATTAGATGAGTCACTGACTGTTTTTTTTTTTTTTTTTTCTGCGCCTGCGGCATATGGAAGTTTCGGGGCTAAGGGTCGAATTGGAGCTACAGCTGCTGACCTACGCCACAGCAACACAGGATCTGAGCTGTGTCTGCTACCTACACCACAGCTCAGGGCAATGCCGGATCCTTAACCCACTGAGCAAGGCCAGGGATCAAACCTGCCTCCTCATGGATACCAGTCCGGTTCTCTACCGCTGAGCTGCGACAGGACTCTCATGACCTGTGTATTGTAATTGCCAAGATTTATGGTAAAAGTGGTGTGGGAGAAACTTTAAGCCTGGTTGTTTCTGCTAGAGATACTGTGACAGAAATCTCTAACAGAAGTGTAGATTGTTCATATAAAGGAAGAAACTTCCTCTGCAGAGCTCTTCATTTTGATTTCACTATTATTGAACACCTTTGTTACTGTATGTAGGGAATGGGTTTTTGATTGTTTTCTCAAAGAGGATAGCCCTTGGGAGTGCTCTTCTTTGTATTAATACAGTAACGTTGGCAACATTGACTGGTTGGATTTGTAACATCATCACTAGGATTATCCCACTCCTAAGAAGAGAGATTCAGAAGAAACACATCATGATCCCTTTGAAGAATCAACATATTCCAGGATAATCCAATCCAGTGTTGCCAGGATTCTCTGACCCCATTGTTTATGTTATAAAATTGAAATCGGGAAAAAAAGGAACGTATGTGAGCTTGAGATGTGTTTTGAATCCTAAGTTGAACATCAGGTTGTACTTACACTTCTGCCTCCCAGCACAATGTTTCTTAAAGAAGGAATGAATGGACAAAATTTTAAAAATAAAAAAAGATCAAGCTCCATTAAGTGAAAAGATTGGATTGTTACAACCTTGGTCATTATTGTACACATACTTGTTTTTTTTTTTTTTTATTAAACATTTTTTGTAAAAAAACTGATAGGAAGTACATCAACACCTTAACAGTGAGCCCTAGGTGGCAGGATTGCAGGTGATTGTTATAAGGAAAGTGTGAGATTTACTGCCAGGAAATCTATTAGGGGTATCCTAAACCACTTTCATATTGTGTATCCATATAAAAATGTGCAATTATTCTGTCTCTTAGGGACTCAAAGCCCTATTATGTTCACATCTAACAAAGGGAAACTTTTAGGAGGAAAGAATTCCTAGGTCTCCCAACCTCTCTCATTCAGACATAACTGTAGGCATAGTTGTTAATCACTGGTTTTCTCTGGGGCCTCAGGCAAATCTCACATTGGCATTTACAGATTCATTGTTTCACTAATTAAATGTTAATGATAATCGTTAGTTTATTCAATATAACATGGGCTAGTTTGACTTATTTTCCTTAATCGACCCCATAATTTTGATAAAAAGTCTTTCAACCAAAGTTCACGGCCAGATAAATGTCTGATAGTTATGTAATTCTGAGATATTGATGTTTAAAAAAATGCAGTCATTTATATTGGGAAAATAAAATGCAGTCTACCCATCCTATATGTGCCAATGAAAAGTAAAACACCAAAGCCTTTACCTAGTCATCTCCAAGTGCTGATTTTCTTTGGCTGCATGGGGATAATGTTACAGATACAGTGTAGTGAATATATTCTAAATAATTTCAAATTATTTAGAACCCATCCATTTATTAAAAAAAAAATATTGGTCACCTCTTATATGTCAGGCAGTGTTTTAGGCTTGCAGATATTAATGAACAAAGCAAAGGAAGTTCACGGAGATGGATGTGAAATTTCTGTAAGGTCTAAGGAAATAAGTGGGGAAGCAACTGTGGTGTACTGACATTGCAATTTTGATAAGTTGTTACAGGAAAATCAACAGTGATTATTAATTTTTTTATTGAATTTTAACTTATAAACATTCAAATGTATAGTTCATAAATTTTTGATAGTCACGAATTTGACAATTGTATATGTGCATTCTGCAGGTGTGTGAAACAAGCCTCTGTTCTGATTTTAATCACTCAAGCTTAGTTTTGGCTGTTTTACTTTGTATCAGTAAAATTGTACCATACATATTTGTGTGGAATTTATATGTGTGTATGCACCTGCATGCACGAGTCTGCCTGGCCAATTTTGTTCAGTACAGTGGTGGTGTGATTCACCCATGTCATGCAGGTATCCAAAGTTAATGTGGTTGGATACTATCCAAGATGAGCTTTTCATAATTTTTTATTTACTATCGTGTTGATGGCCATTTGGATTATTTCTGTTCTGGGCTTTTATGTATAAGACTGCTTGCTTTTATTTCTTCTTTTTAACTGTGATTTTGTAGCTTATATGGCCCCCCCCCCCCCCAGTTGTAGGCAGAAAGCCATTTTCTTTTTACAAATTTCTACATCCTAACTGGAAGCAGATGACCTGAGCTGATGACCTTTGAATAAAAAACTGAATGAAGTGAGGGAGATTGTTATACAGTGATCTAGGGGAAGAAAATTATATGAAAGGGAATAGCAAGTGCAAAGACACATAAGTGTGGGTATGTTCAGTGTGGCGAAAGAATAGTGAGATAACAAGATCTGTTGGTGACGAGGCTGTAGAAAGTAGGTGGAGGCTAATAGACTCCCTTAGGACTTAGTAAGGACTTACCTCTTATTTTTTCAGGATTTTAAAATAAGAAATTACATATTCTGCCTTATATTTAACAGGATGTCTCTAGCTGTTGTGTTGAGTATAAAGTGAAAGGCTTCAAGGTCAGAGGCAAGGAAATCAATTTGGAAAGGTATTTCAGTAATCCAAGTAAGGAACCATGTTTGCTGCCTGAACTAGGATGGTACCACTACAGATGACGATAAATAATTGGATCCTAGATATATTTTGAAGTTAAATTCAGAAAATTCCCTGCAAGATTAGATATGAGAGAGTGAGTGAAGTTTAAGGAAGACTAAACAATTATTTGTCCAGAGCAACTTGAAGATTTACCATGGTCTGAAATGAGCACTGCAAAAGAATTTCATTTGAGAGGACTATCAGGGCCTTTGTTTTGGGGTCTTTTAAGTCTAAATGGTCTATTAGACTTCTGAGCAGTAATGTTAAGGTGCAGTTTTGCTTTGTTTTGCTTTGTTTCTTTAGTTGGCTGCACTGTGACCGAAGTTCTCTGACCAGGGATCGCACTCTCACCACAGCAGTGACCCAAGTCATAGCTGTGACAACACCATACCCTTAGCCCACTGAGCCACCAAGGAACTCCAAGGATGCAGTTTTGGTATATGGGTCCAGAGATGGGGGAGCTCTGGAGGTAGATATATTTGGAAGTTGTACTTGTAGATTTTAAGGCCAAGACACTGGATGCCATCATCTACAATGTGAATGGGTGAAAATGCCCAATTCAAGTGGATTCTAGAGAGGATGGGAAGGAAGAGATTCAGCACATGTTATACACAAATACTTTCAATTTGTTTTGCTGTAAATGAAAAGGACTAGAGCTGTAAATAGAGGAAAAATGGGCTTGCAAAGCTTTTATCTTTATATTGGAGGAATTGTCTTTTGTATGTTGATTAGATTGATTTGAGAGGGCAAATTGTTCTGTAGAAGGAGGGAACAATTGCTGGAGAGACGTCTCCAATTTGGTAGACGATAGAGGCACAGATGCAGGTAGGTGGGTAGATGTGGATGGTAGCAGCATTTGGAAATTCTTTTCTAATTCTTCAGCATCCCTCGTGAAATATGAAGCAGAACTATCAGCAGAGTGTGAGAACTGGAGAGGAGGTGCTGGAAGTTAAAAGAGGTGGGGAAGGTTTGGAGTAGTCATCTTAAAAAGTAGAAGAGGAGTTCCCTGGTGGCCTAGAAGGTTAAGGATCCAGCGTTGTCACTGCTGTGGCTCAGGTCACTGTGGTGTGGGTTTGATCCCAGGCCTGGGAATTTCTGCATGCTGTGGGCGTGGATGAAATTTTTTTTTTAGGGAAAAGAATTGACAGAAAAAGGAATAATAGGATTACTTGAAAGCATTAAGGCCCAGTCCAAAATTACTGATCGTAAGTTTAAATTGATAATTGCCAGTATAGTTGTTTGTAATCTTCCATGTTCGTTTTAGGCATGGAGTATGCAGATAGTTGGGTCTAGGCCAGCATGATGACAAGGGTGAGAGGCAAGAGAGTGGTATGTATGGTGGAAAGATGGTGATAATTATTTAATATTTTGATATAGTAGTTTTATTTTTAGCATTATTAAAGGCACTCAATGTCCTGATTATGGAAATAGTGTGGAGCCATTTAATGCCATGTTGATCACTTAAGAGAATACCTGAATTTGGTTTTTCATTGACATTAGGGTGAAATTCAAAGCCCTTGATATGGATCCACAGCTCTTCATGATTTAACCTCTGCCTTGAATCAGATTCCTTCCCTTTCACCATAAATTTTAGCTGTGATGCCTGTCTTAGTCCATTCATGTACCGTAACGAATTACCATAGACTTGGGTAGCTTATAAAAAACAGAAATTTATTTTTTACAGTTCCAGAGCCTGGAATTCTAAGATCAAGGGTGGATACTGGTGAGGGCCCATTCTGAGTTGTGGACAGCCAACCTCTTGTATCCTTACATGGTGGACAGCAGAACACAGGACGTGAAATCTCTCATGATTCTGAAAAGACTCTAGGGCTCCACCTTTATGACCTCATCTAATCCTAATTACTTCCTAAAGGCTTCCCCTACAAATGGCACATTGAAAAGTAGGGTTTTAAGACATTAATTTGGTGGGGAAACAAACATATACTTCTAGTATTTTATGACTGTAACAGACTCTAGAACAAGTTCATGGCTAGATGTAGGTGGATCTTCCTTTGCTCACTTCTTCAGCTGACTCGTTGTCTTCCTTGACAAATTCCCCTTGAACCACCTACTCTGCTAAGCTTTGCCTGTTCACCTCTTCCTTAGGTATTCCCCTGTTCTATTGATTCATTGCATAGAGACGGAGTGCCTGTAAGGGAAAGAATAAGGTCTCTAAAACCAGAGAGAGGAATGTAGGCCCTGCAATTTTTCTGTCCACACTGTGGCTACTAGATCTTGAGCAAGTCACTTAAACTTTCTTTCAATTTCCTTATTTATGGACTTGTGATAATAAAACCTACCTCACAGGGTTGCTGTGGGGATGAACTAAGATTCACATGCATAAAGATGCCGGCGCATAATAAGCACTCAAATACTGTTCAAATAAATGAATGCATCTCAGTCATTAACTTATTTTATAAATATAATTGATTGTCTATCAAAAATATTAAGAAAAATAAGCAAACTCTAATGAGTTAAGTTATTGGGACCTTGATAAAGACACAAAATATATATTCCATGAGTTCTCTTGTCGCATAGTGGGTTAAGGATCCGGTGTTGTCACTGCAGCAGCTTGGGTCACTGCTGTGGCACAGATTTGATCCCTGGCCCAGGAACTTCCAGATGCCACAGGTGTGCCTCCCCCTAGTAAATACATAAATATGTAGATATATGTGTGTGTGTGTGTGTGTGTGTGTGTGTGTGTGTGTGTGTGTATTCTACTTAGGTTGGTTCCACATTCTTGCTATTGTGAATAGCATACCAGTGAACCTGGCAGTACACTCACCTTAGAGATATGATTCAGTGTCTTTGAATATATACCCCGAAATGGGATTGCTGGAGCATATGGTAGTTCTGTTACTTTTTGGAGTCACTTCCACACTACTTTCCATAATGGTTGTACAGTCCTTCATCTTTCTTTAATAAATATACAATTCAAAAAAGTACATTTTTTTTTCTTTTTTTTTGTCTTTTTGCCTTTATGTACAGCCGCACCAGCGGCATGTGGAGGTTCCCAGCCTAGGGGTCTAACAGGAGCTGTAGCTGCCGGCCTTCGCCAAGCCACAGCAACGCGGGATCCGAGCCGCATCTGCAACCTACACCACAGCTCACGGCAACGCCAGATCCTTAACCCACTGAGCAAGGCCGGGGATCAAACCCGCAACCTCATGGTTCTTAGTCAGATTCGTTAACCACTGAGCCATGAAGGGAACTCTAAAGAAGTACATTTTTAATTCAAAAATATCATTTATGTATAACCTATCTCTGTCATAACATAGCATGACCTGACACTTTTTATGAGATGGAGAAGGAAATGTACTGTGATCCCCAATGTTAGAAAAATTTTTGTTTTCAGTCTTCTATGGGAAATAGTCTCAGTAATGTCATTTATCAGAGAAATGATTGAAATTTCAGAATATATTTGAGTTCTCTAGAGATACTCATTTAAAAAAAAGAAACAAAATCATCTGACTGTGGAAATTCTTCCACTGGACCTCATGATTCTTCCACAGATTACCCCTCATGTAGAATTCATGAGGCACTTGTAAGAGTCCACACTCGCCATGTACCATTCAAGTTCACCTTTACATTCCCCTACCTGAGATAAAGAAGTAGAATATTACCAGAACCCCATTAGATCCCTTCCTACTCTTCCTAGCCAGTATTTTGAGTAAGTGTTCCTCAAAAGTAACCATTATTATGGTAATTAATACCATAGACGAGTTTTGCCTGCTTTTGACATTGGGTGTGTGTGTGTGTGTGTGTGTATCCATATGTATACATATATGTATTTACTACTTTGCAGTTTCCTTCCTTTGCTCACTCTTATATTCTAAGAATCATTCATATTTTACATGTATCATAGATTCATTTATGTTTCATTGACATGTAGTATTTCATCGATACTATACCACATTTTATTTCCTATTTGGGTTTCATCCAATTTGGTGGTGGTAGGAGGCTAAAACAAATAATGGTTCTATTCATTTGCTCTGAAGTCTTCTACATGGTGAACAGCAGTGAGCTTTCAGTAAAGGATTTCAGATGATAAAAAAAATACTGCTATGTAAATTCTTGTGCATGTCTTCATTTACATGTGCATACATTTCTCTTGGCCGTATATATTTAGTGCAGTTGCTAGATCATAGCACATCTTCAGTGGACCTTAACAAAAAGTTTTCCCAAGTTACTATGCCAATTACCATGCTTACAGCAGTGTTTGAGAATTCTCAATATTGTTGTTAATAATTGATACTGGTTGTCCTAAGCATAACCATTCTGATGATTGATTGTATCCCTTTGTAGTTTTAATTTGCATTTCCTTGTTAACAAATGATGTTGAACAGCTTTCCAAATGTTTATTGTCTAAGTATTTTGGAAATACTTGTTCAGTTCATTGCCTATTTTTCTATTGAGTTAAATTTTTATATAGATTTGTAAGAGTTATTTATACATTTTATAAACAGCATCTTTTGTCAGGTATGTGTGTTGCAAGTATCATTTCCAGCACTATAGCTTACCTTTTCACACCCCTATTGATAACTTTTGATCAAGTTCAGTACTTCAACTTATGAGTATTCTTTTTTACTGGCCACATTCTCTACTACTGATGAAATGTCAAAAAGGTAACTTCCTATACATATATGTATATTATTTTTCTTTTCTTAGAAGACTCGTTTTAGTCTTCACACTGGAAACTATTGAAATTGATGTTTGTGTATAATCTTAGGTTAGGATAAAAGTTTATCTTTTTTCCATGTGTATATTGACTTTACCCAGAACTATTCACTGAAAAAGCAATACCTTTCCCGCTGCTTTGCAAAGATATGTCATAAATCAAATGTCTGCATGTGTGTGTATTTCTGCTTTCCCTTCTTCATCCTGTTTGACTATTTATCTAAGCCAAATGCACATTCTCTTAGTTACTCTAATTCTACAATATATCTTTATAAACAATAATGTAAGTCCTCCAGTACTTACCTTCTTGTATCATCCTGGCTCTCCTTGTCCCTAGGCATTTCCACATAAATTGTAGAATCAGCTTGTCAATTTTCAAACATTTTCAAGGAACCTTTGGTTCAAATTGGATTGAAACTATAGAATAGTTTGTAGATCAGTGACATTTTCACAATATTGTCTTCCAATCTGTAAACACAATATATCTAAATTTTTATTTAGACCTTTTAAAATATTCTCTTAGTAAATAGTTCATTGTTTTCTGTGTATGGGTCATCATATCTAAATTTGTTCCTAGATACTCAATTTTTATGTGGTATTTTTAGTGGTATTTAAAAAGTTCTTTTTGTTTTTTGGTTCTAATATATAGAAATAAAAATATGTTAATCTTATATCCAGTAACTTAACAAAGTTACTTACTTCAAATAGTTTGATTCATTTGATTTTTTTTTTTTTTAGGGCCACACCCATGGCATATGGAGGTTCCCAGGCTAGGGGTCAAATCGGAACTATAGCTGCCACCCTACACCACAGCCACAGCTATACCAGATCCGAGCCGCATCTGAGACCGACACCACAGCTCATGGCAACCCGGATCCTTAACCCACTGAGCAAGGCCAGGGATCGAACCCACAACCTCATGGTTCCTAGTCGGATAGGTTAACCGCTGAACCACGATGGGAACTCCCATTTGATTTTTCATTGTACATAATCATGACCTCTAGCAATAAGGACAGCTTTGTTCTATTTCAAATATTAAGGATATATTTCAGTTTTAATATTGCACTGTCCAGAATTCTACTGGAATGCTGAATACAAGGGCCAGTTGCAGGCATCCTTTTCTCATTCCTGATCTCAGAAGGTAACACTTTCAGTATTTCATTTATGTATGATGTTCACTGAAGGACTTTGTAGATATTTTATTATTTTAAATATATTTCCTTAAATGATTAGATTGCTTAGCAATTCCTTAGATTGCTAAGAGTATTTTTTTCCATGAATGTGTATTGAATTCTAATACTTTTTTTCTGCATTTGTTGATATATAATTTCCCTCTTTTTTATGTTAGATGTCATGACTTGTATTGATGGTATTCAAATATTAAATCTATTTGCCTTCCTAAAATAACTCTACTT
>PVHT020000018.1:0-33605 GCA_004024745.2 Catagonus wagneri | reverse complement strand
GGCGCCGGCCCCGCTCCTATGCGAAAGCTAGCTCCGTGTGGTCGCGTACTGCTCCGCCCACCAGAGCTACCAACTCTGTGGGCTGATGCAGTCGCCTAGGTCCGTGGACTGGCCCAGGGCCCCACCAACCCCGCCGATGCTGGCTGGTGCAGGCGCCTGGGTCCACAACCTGGCACCGCGCTCTGTCCACGGGCTTCAAGGCACAGCTCCGCTCCTGCTTCCGCGGCTCTAGCCTCCACTGGCTCCACCCCACTTCCGCTCTCTTTGGTGGGTCACTGTCGCCCCGCCCTGCGTGCTAGTTCAAGTTGCTTCCTATGGCGGCCAGCCCCTCCTCCTCTCCTCTTCCCTAACAATGGAGGCTTGCCTCCCCTGCAGGACCAGGCTTCCTCGGTTCCTTCAGTCCTGGTTTTGCTCTCCACAAATCCTAGAATATCGCTGTTCCTTGTCCTATTCCCGCAAATCACCGTGGCCACCGACCTCTGCCCTCTTGCAGGGACTAACCTTAGGAACCTGTGTCTTAGCTCCCAGGCACCACCCGGCGCCTCAGGCTGTGGTGTCTGCACTGGTATTCAGGTCTCTAACTCCGATTTTCCTATCTCAATCCAGCTGCTGCGTTTTTCTCAGGCTTTGATGTCCCTCTAGTTCCGTTGGTCGTTGATCCGCTGATCGTTGTTTAGGTTTCTTCCCAGGAAACTTCTTTTTCACAGCTTCCTCCCTGGAGTGCTGGTTACGGTCCTAATTGCTTTTCTCTCTCACCTTTTTTTTTTTTTCTTCAGTTGTTCTACCCAGTTATTTCAAGGGTTTCTTGCAGTTTTTGGAGGTTTAAATTAATCAGCATTCAGATGATGATTTGTCCAACTTGTTTTATATTTAGATGCGTTTTTAGATGTATTTGTGGGAGAGGGTGAGCGCGACCTCTTACTCCTCTGCCATCTTGCCGCAGTCTTCCCCCTTACCTCTTTTATATCACATTGCATTTCATATGCTACTATTTTATTTAGAATTTTAGCACCTATTGAGTTTTGTATTCCTGTTCTTTGTCTATCTTCTTGAGGATGATACTTAGATTATTCAGTTTAAGCCTTTCTTCTTTTCTAATTCATGTGATTATAACATTTTAAGAGTTGAGAAAGAAACACAACTGAAAACAAAAAAGATGATCATTTGTCTCTTGATTTGAGGGCAAACACAGTATGACAGCTGACCGCTATTGACTGAGAGCTCCTTCGGTGGTACTGGTTGTCTAGTAAAATAAACATAGTTACTGTTGGATAAATGCCAGCAACTCTGAACAAGGAGGAACCATTAAAGATTTTCAGAAATTATGATCAGAATCATATTTGGGGAATATTAATCTAACCCCTTTGGGAAAGGGAACAAGCAGAGACAGAAACAAAGAGATACAAGTAATTCAATATATCAGTCATTCAAGGAGAGAGATGATGAGTTTGAGTGCCAGTAATATGGACACATAGGTAGGAAAAATTAAGAAAGACAAACATCTTATATAATAAATAAATGACAAGTTTGAATGAAGGGCAGGGAGTATGTGAATATGTGTTTTTTGAAGTCAGTTGTTAGATTAGTCTGGCTAGATTTTTTTTTTAATTTTAGTGACACTAAGAAAAGGTTTTCCTTAATAAACAGAGAATGCAACATACAATATCTTCAGAAATCTATTAAATAATTTCATGTGAATGGGCTAGATTTTATTTCCTGAAAGTGTCTACTTTTCCTACATGAAGATGTAATCAGATATGATGAAGGTAATTTTATCTATTAATGTTGAGACTACAGAATCTAAATGACTTATTGAAAAGATTCATGTTGATTGTGACTATAAAATATTAAGTTAGGGAGTTCCTGTCATGGCTAAGCAGTTAACAAACTCGACTAATATCTGTGAGGACTCAGGTTAGGTCCTTGGCCTCACTCCATGGGTTAGAGATCCCGGGTTGCCATGAGCTGTGGTTTAGGTCACAGACCCAGCTCAGATCTGGCATTGCTGTGGTGTAGGCTGGCAGCTGCAGCTCTGACTCGACCCCTAGCCTGGGAACCTGCATATGTTGTGGGTGTGGCCCTAAAAAGCAAAATAAATAAATAAATAAAAATATTAAAGTAACTTATTGGTGTGGACAGTTTTGTCATACAACAGATAGTTTAGTGGAATGATAATCAAACCACTTTAGGAAACTCTGAACCAGAGCAGTCTGCATGTATTATATTTGTAATTTTTCATGAAAACTTTACAGCTAAAAATATGAAAAAACATACATTAAAATCAATCACGAAAAGAATCTCTGAATTATCTGTAACCTCTCTATCATTATCTATAACTGTACCCTGACTTATTTTGCATTATGGTGCTTAATACAATGTGACCTAATATAAATTTATCCATTTTCTATTTGTTTTTCTAGCATATTATCTCTGTGAAGGGAGGGGATTTGTTTGTATTGTCTTCTCTGTATTCCTACCATGTAAAACAGTGACTGATACAGTGCCTTCAGAATAAATGGTTGATTGATTAAATGAATGAATGGAATTATAATTTGTGTCTCCTACATTATCATCAAAACTTCCAGGGCTGGAGTTCCCACTGTGGCACAGTGGGTTAAAGGATCCTATATTGCTGCAGCTGCAGCATAGGTCACAGCCATGGCTCAGATTAGATCCCTGGCCCCAGAACTTCCATTTGCCACAGGTGCTGCCATAAAGAAAAAGTGGAACAAAACAAAAAACCCACAAGCTTCCAGGGAGATGAAATAAATGACTCAGACTCCCAAGGGCTAGGATTTGTTTTATGAAGAGTTGTGCTACCCTTAATTTTATATCTTCTTCCATTCTGAAGTGAACGAAAGAATGATGTTTATTATCTATGGTGTTGGGTATCCTAGGAGTAAATTTTAAAATTTATTTTGCCCTGTTGAAATACATGAAGAAACTTAAAATTTCCCAAATCAGCAAGAATTCATTAATTTTTCCTCCTTCTCTTTGCTTTGCCCTTTTATGACCTAAATATCTTCTAAATTAAATGAAGGGCAAAAATAAGGCAGTAAAGTTTTCATGGAAATTCATAGTTCATTTCATTTTTTTTTGGTCTTTTTTTTGTTGTTGTTATTTCAGGACCGTACCCTTGGCTTATGGAGGTTCCCAGGCTAGGGGTCTAATCGGAGCTGTTGCTACCAGCCTATGCTAGAGCCAGCCACAGCAACGTCAGATCTGAGCTGCATCTGCGACCTACACCACAGCTCATGGCAACGCCAAATCCTTAACCCACTGAACAAGGCCAGTGTTCGAACCCACAACCTCATAGTTCCTAGTCAGATTTGTTTCCACAGTGCAACTACGGGAACTCCCACAGTTCATTTCTGATTGGCTGAAAGGATGGATTTGGAATGGAGCTTGTATTTCATTCAATATATTAAGGAATTTTACTTATTTGTGTATCAACTGAACTATCTCCTATTGTCCTGTTTGTATTTCACATTTCTTCCTAAAAATGACACTTTGATGAAAGCAGACATCTGGGAACAGAGTCAAAGCAAGTTTATTGGCTTTGTGTTGCTGTAACCTGATTCCCCTTTGGGGCAGCCAAGCATATGGTTCTCTTGTCTTCTTGGTTAACACATAGATTTTGTTTTCTTTTGTTGTCATTGTTTAATTTTTATTCGCAAATCAATCTTCAATGCTGTTTCAGATTTCCTCTGATTTACTTATTTCTCTCTGGCCTTCTCATTGGCAATAATCTTCCTTCCTTTTGGCACCTACCTATGAAGAGATGAATTTTATTTTTCTCTTGAATCAGTTATCATTTGTTAAAGATACATGGCAGGAGTTCCTGTCATGGCACAGTGGAAACGAATCCAACTAGGAATCATGAGGTTGTGGGTTTGATCCCTAGCCTCGTTCAGTGGGTTAAGGATCTGGTGTTGCCGTGAGCTGTGGTGTAGGTCACAGATGTGGCTCAGATCTGATGTTATGGTGGCTGTGGTGTAGGCCAGTAGCTCCAGCTCTAATTGGGCCCCTACCCTTTGAACCTCCATATGCTGCTAGTGCGGCCATAAAAAAAAAGCAGCAAAACAAAAAAACAAGCAAAAGATAGACGGCAATTGCAAAACATTTGCTGGTCATCTAAATCTTGAGTACAGGATACCATGAACCCTTGATGAGTGGGCAAAGGATTTTCATCACGACTGTCTCTGGAGAAGATACCATATCTACAGTTTTTGTACTTTTTGTTCAAATGAGTTTCTTTTCTAATTTTTTTTAATAAAGCGTCTCCATTCCCTTGGTCACCCAGATATCAACCCCTGTGATTTATTTGCTTTTTTATTTGTTGATTTACTAATTTACAAGTACTGCTTGAATTTTTTCTTTTTTCTTTCTTTTTTTTTCTTTTTTTGCCTTCTTAGGGCCACACCTGCAGCATATGGAAGTTTCCAGGCTAGGGGTCAAATCTGAACCGTAGCCAAGAGCCTACCCACAGCCACAGCAACACCAGATTGGAGCCGCATCTGCAACCTACACTATAGCTTGCAGCAATGCTGGACCCTTAACCCACTGAGCAAGGCCAGGGTCAAACCCGTATCCTCATGAATACTAGTCAGGTTCTTAACCAACTGAGCTATAACAGGAACTCCCAGCTGCTTGTATTTTGAAACCTTTTCTTAGCTCCCTATCTGGCAGTATTTGTGCCCAAACTTGACTTCTGTGGTATTGTATTTGTGATTCCATGATGCCCTGTAATGTGGGTATTTATAAATCTGGTTGCCATATTAGACTAAGTAAGTCTGCTGAGGGCAGAGCCACACTTGACATTTTGTTTTCTCTCAAGTGCCTATTACTGAACTTTGAAGAATTGTTTGATAATTGAATAAATGGACTATTAGGATATAAGACACAAATCTCATAATCTTATTTTCTCATACATTTTTTTTTAGAGTGGTTGTATCCAATTCAGAGCAAAATAGGCCAACTTATTAAATTCTAATCACTTGGCTGAACAAAAGCTGACTTCATAAATCATGGTTTAATAGCTTGTCTACAGTTTCTTTAGGGTTTCATCACTGTGTGGTAATGCTTGTTTAGGTAGTCACTTCAGTTACTGAGATTATATGGTCAGTAGTAGGGGTAGTCAATAGCCTATTTGCTTTGGTCACAAAGCCTAGTTTCAGGCATTTCTGTGTGGAGACTTCTGGGATACCACCATATTTAATGATATTTCCCATGGTCACTGATATCAAAGAAATCATTTGAGAATTTCCTAATCTTTAGTTTTATACCCAGGCTTATGTTTTGTTGTCCATGTAAAAGGAAGGGGATGTGGGTGTGTGTTTCCTAATGGCCCTCCATAGTTGTGCAATCATATTTCAGATCTATCTAATCTTTTTGTCATAGAGTCACTCAGAGTTTCTAACTCCTCTAAATAATGTATATATATATATATTTTTTTTATCAGAATCTGAGATTTTTTAATTTATTTTTTGGTCGCATTTGCAGCATTTGGAAGTTTCAGGGCCACAGACTGAATCCATGCCACAGCAGCAACCTGTGCCACAGCTGCAGCAATTTTGGATTCTTAGCGCACTGTGCTGGGCATGGGATCAAATCCGTGCCACCTCAGAGTTGACACTAGACCCTTAACATGCTGTGCCATAGCGGAAACTACAGAATCTGGGATTTTTAATTTAAGGGACCCTATGTTATAAAGTGATGCAGAAAGCATATGGAGAAAATAAAACCATAGGCTTTAAAAATAAGCATAAAGTTTATTTTATAACCCCAAATTTCTCATTAATAACTTTGAACAAGGGCATATGTCTTCGCCGTTTTTTTCTTTTTTCTATGCCAGGCTGCCTTGCGCTAAAGTCTTAATAAGGAACCTCTGAGAACAAATGCCCATTCTTAGGTCTAGCAAGCAAAAAAATGGTGTCAAAATTTTCATTCTTCTGTCACTAGAATGTTTCCTGGAGTAGTTAAATGATCTGCTCCTTAAATACAATGTTGGTGAATGTGATTTATTTTATTCAAGCAGTTTGAGTCCATGTACCTAATGTCAGTGGGTAGCTGGAATCTAGCGTTGAGTTTTTAGAGGATTGCTGAGTTAATTTTTTCTATGATGTCCCAATTCCTGGGTGTCTGGTCGTAGGGATGTGCTTGGAAAATAATGTCATAAACTGCTTTGCCTGTTTTTGCCCCTTCATCCCTTTCCATTCCTAACAAGAGAAGCTAACTACACTCAGCTAGCTTTGTAAGTAGTGGGACCTCGGTGGCATACTGTCTAATTTACCCTTAAGCAGTAAGATAAGAACACTGCCTGTGGTGCTGCTGGTGCAAATGTCTATACCTGCCACTAGAAGTGTAGGCTCTTATTTGGCCAAGGAAGAAAACACCCAGAGTTATTGATAATACATCCCACTTCTCTGCTATGAACAAGTATTATGTAGTCTGTAGAGAGGAAGCAAATTATATCCATCCTAGTAGATGTGAAGTGGTATCTCAGTGAAATTTTGATTAGCATATCTCTCAATGGCTAATGATCTGGAACATCTTTTCATGAGGTAATTGGCCATTTCTTTGGAGAAATGTCTAGTCAAATCCTTTTCTTATGGCCTCATTGATTATTTGTAATTTTAATGTCAAGATACAAGTGCTTGGACTTCCTGTCGTGGCGCAGCGGTTAACGAATCCAACTAGGAACCATGAGGTTGTGGGTTCGATTCCTGGCCTTGCTCAGTGGGTTAATGATCCAGCGTTGCTGTGAGCTGTGGTGTAGGTCGCAGATGCAGCTCGGATCCTGCGTTGCTGTGGCTGTGGTGTAGGCGGCTACAGCTCTGATTCGACCCCTAGCCTGGGAACCTCCACATGCCGCGGGTGTGGCCTTAAAATGACAAAAGACAAAAAAAAAAAAAAAAGGCACGAGTTCTTTACATATTCTGGATACTATACACTTATCAATTGTGTTTTTTTCAAATATGTTCACTCATTCTGTAGATCGTCTTTTACTTGATAGTGTCCTTTGAAGGGAACATCTTTTAAAATTTTCAGATGTCACTGTATTAGTTTTTTTTTTCTTTTTAAACTGTGCTTTGGGTATTATACCTAATACATCACTGCCTAATCCATGGTCATGAAGAATTAGAGCTATGTTTACTTAAAACATAGATATAGTGCTTATATTAAGTCTGATTCATTTTGAGTTAAATTTTTGTATAGGGTGTGAGGTAAGTGTCTGATTTCCTTCTTTTTCATGGGGATATCCATTTGTCACCTCACTATTTGTTGAAGCAATTATTCTTTCCCTGTTGAATTATCTTGGAATTGTTATTGAAAATCAGTTTACCCAAATATGACTATTTTTGGACTATAGTTGCTATTCCACTGATTATCTGTTTATACCTATATCTACCTGCCTGCCTAGATATAGATAAATCTCCTTGCACAAATAGCACAGTATCTCTCGATTACTGTAGTTTTGTACTAAATTTTGAAAATAGAAAGTTTGAGTTCTCAAAATTTGTTATTTTTTGCAAGATTGTTTTGGCTATTCTGATTCCCTTGCATTTCCGTATGACGTTCATGATCAGGTTGTCACTTTCTACAAAGAATCTACTTTAGATTTTGATAAGGCTTTCGTTAAATCTGTAGATTCATTGGGGAAGTATTGCTATCTTGACAATATTAAATATTAGGATCTGTGAACATGAGATTTTTTACTTTATGTATTCTTCAGTTTCTTTCAACGATATATTTTCAGTGTTTGTCCTGCACTTATTTTGTTAAATTTTTGTGTCTTATTCTATTTTATATTGGTATAAATAGAATTATTTTCTTAATTTCTCCGCTCAACTTTTACTGGTTTATAGAAATAATCAGATTTTTCTATATTGACTTTGTTTCTTGCAATCTTGGTGAAATTATTTATTAGCCTGAAATTTTTTTCCCTAAGGTTTTTCAATATGTAAGTACATGCCATTTGTAAATAAAGATAATTTTAATTATTCCTTTCCAATATGAATGCCTTTAATTTCTTTTTCTTCCTGAATTTCCCTGGCTCTAACCTCTGGTACAATGTTGAATAAAAATGGTAGGCACAAACATTTATCTTGTTCCTAATCATAGGGAGAAAGCTTTTATTCTTCCACAATAAGTGTGATTTTTTTATTTTGGGGAGATGACCTTTATTAGGTTGAGAATGTTCTTTTCAGTTTCTACTTTGTATAGTGTTTTATTATGAAAAAGTATTGGATTTTGTCAAATAATTTTTCTGCATTGATTGAAAGATAATATGGTTCTTGTTCTTCTTTCAGTATGCTGTATTATACTGCTTGAATACGGATATTGACATCTTCGATTCCTGGGTTAAATCTCACTTGGTCATGGTATGTAATTCTTTTTAATTGTTGCCGAATTTGGTTTGCTGTTATTTAGTTTTTTTTTAAATTACTTAATGAATTTTGTTATAATTATAGGTGTACAAAAATCATCACAACCAAATTTTATAGCATTTCCATCCCAAACCCTTAAATTAAGATATAGTTGATTTATAGTGTTGTGCCATTTTCTGCTGCAAAGCAGGGTGACCTTGTCATACATTCTTTTCCTCATACTATCTTCCATCATGTTCTATCCTAAGAGATTGGACACAGTTCCCTGTGCTATACAGTAGGACCTCATTGCTTATCCATTTTAAATGTAGTACTTTGCATCTACCAACCCTAAATTCCCCGTCCATCCCGATACTCCTGCCCCCTCTGCCTTGACAACTCCAAACCTGTTCTCTATATCTGAGTCTGTTTCTGTTTTGTAAATAGGTTCATTTATGCCATATTTTATTTTTTTCTTTTTTTTTTTTTGCCTTTTGTCATTTTTGGGCCACACCCGTGGCATGTGGAGGTTCCCAGGCTAGGGGTCTAATCGGAGCTGTAGCCACTGGCCTATGCCGCAGCCACAGCAACGCAGGGTCCGAGCCACGTCTGTGACCTACACCACAGCTCACGGCAACGCCGGATCGTTAACCCTGAGCAAGGCCAGGGATCGAACCCGCAACCTCATAGTTCCTAGTTGGATTCGTTAACCACTGCGCCACGACGGGAACTCCTATGCCATATTTTAGATTCCACATATAAGTATACTATTTAGTTTTTTTTTAATGTATATTCAGAAGAGATATTGGTCTTAAGTTTTGTTTTCTTATGATATCTTTTTCTGGTTTTTGTATAAGGGCATTACAGACTAAATGTTAGGTCCAAAAGTCTTGTACTGAAACATTACCCCCTCATGTTATAGCTTTAGGAGGCAGAGCCTTTGGAAGATAATTAGAAGTCATGAGGATGGAGCCCTTGTAAGAATCACCAGAGACCTTGCTTGGTCTCTCTGCTCTCTGCCAAGCAAGGGTACAGTGAGAAGTTGGTGGTCTATAAGCCGCGAGAGAGATCTCACTAGAAGCAGCCAACTATGTTGGTACCCTGATTTTGTACTTCCAGCCTCCAGGGCTGTAAGAAATTTCTGTTGTATATAATTTCTCCAGCGTGTGGTATTTTTGTTACAGCAGCCAGAGCTGTAGAATAGATTAAGACGGGTTCAGTACTCTAGTATTTTTTGGAAGAGTTTTTGCAGGATTGTTATTAATTCTGTAATGTTTGGTAGAATTTACCAGTGGTAACTCCTGGACCTGGGATTTTTTTATTGTTGTAGTTTACTTGATTTTAGTTTGCATATTATTATTAACCACCTGGTAACAGAGTTTCTTCTGGTATCTTCTGCTATTCCTTTTACTGACACGATACTAGTATGCACAAAAATCCTTGTCTCAATTTCCCACTATTTTGGATGGGGCCAGAATATTTAATAAGATTTACTGCAGACCTGGATATAACGCATAAGCATTACTATGCTTAAAACAATCTTAAAACTGTAAATTGGATATATCTATACACAGAATCAGCTGTGTTCTATGTTCTTCTCACCTTAGGCCTTGGTCTGCCAACACTTTCCCCAAGCTCTTATATAAAGTATATCTACTCTAGCACCCAGGTCCCAAATTCTAAAGGTTAGATCAAATAAATTTAGTTTTACTCTCTACAGTGATGTTACTCTATTACTTTTTTCTCCAGACACTTTAGCTTTTACTTTTTTTAAAGATTTCCATTTCAGAATGGGATCTGCTTCTTGCTTTGCAAAAGCAACATCAACTGTCCCCTCAAACCCAGAACAAAAGGGTTGCCTTCTCTCAAAGGTGAATCCATACTACTGTTTCTAGAGAAAGAGGAAAAAACAATAAACACATAGTGCTGTATCTTTAAAATAGCAATTCTCCTCTAGATTAAAAACACCAGAATCCTGTCATTCCAAGACACCATGTGTGATCTCCATGTAAATCACATCGTCATGGAATGTTCAGAAAGGAAGGAATCTTAGAAACATTTATATAACTGATAATAATTAGATCAACTGAGCCTGTTGAGTAAATTGAGACTTTAAGTTACATCAAGTGACTTGCGTAAAACTTGTGATTAATATCAGGGACTTACTGGAATTCAGGACAGATATAAATACACTCATTCACATACATTCACACAGGCTTGCACAGCATATTAGAGAGGTTCTACTTGAATTACAAAGGGTATTTGATTAATTGTGAAAGAAAGGGTACAAATAACAGAAACCATTTGTTTCCTCAAGCTAATTCTGGTTTTTTTGGTTCACTGTAACCTGCTCAGTTTTGGCCTTGTGGTTAAGCTGTTGATCAAAACTGTATGAAAAGCCTTTCTTCCAAAGCTAAATAACTAAAATTCAGCAATACTTCTGCAAGCTTTGTGCTAAACATAAATCTAAAAACTATATCTATCATTTAATTTAGATAATCCTGGGAAGTTCCCGTTGTGGCTCAGTGGTAATGACCCTAACTAGTATCCGTGAGGATGCGGGTTTGATCCCTGGCTTCGCTCAGTGGGTTAAGGATCCGGCGTTGCAGTGAGCTGTGGTGTAGGTCACAGACACAGCTTGGATACTGCTTTGCTGTGGCTGTGGCTGAGCAGCCCCTAGTCTGAGAACTTCCATATGCACAGATTCAGCCCTAAAAGGCAAAAAATAAAAAATAAAAAATAAAATAAAATAGATAATCCTTACACCAACACTATTACTGTTTTTACATTATGATTGAGAAAAGTGAGGCCCATTGAGGTAACATAACCTTCCCTGATCACACAGTTAGTATTGGGTTGGGGCCCAGATTGGTCTGACCTGAAAGTGTATGCTGCTTCCTGCTGGAGGCCATGCACAATAGATCGTAGAGGTCTGTTCTTGACATATTGGTAGTCTTTGGTTGGAATAGCATGTAAGTGTCTAAAGGACTTAATTTTTTTCCTTGGGCTATCTTATCATTTTATCCAACATGAGCTCTGTTGATCTTATGAAATATTATGGTGATTAAGTAGGTTTGTTCCCAAAGTCAACGGTTCTCAGTGTATTAGTTTGCTAGGGTTAACATAAAGTATCACAAACTGGATGGCTTAAACGTGAGAAATTTATTCTTTTCTAAATTTCTGGAGACTAAAATAAAGGTGTGGGCAGGGTTGGTTCCTTCTGAGCCAACTGTAGTTCATGTAGTTTACACTCTAGTTGTTTTTGATGATGCTCCCTTCTTTGAGTGGTCCTCTGTCTGTGCTTTTCAGGCACTGACGGGGAAGGACTGAGTCTTTTCAGCCTTAAGAGACATCAGCCTAGGAGTTCCCATTGTATCTCAGCTGGTTAAAAACCTGGATAGTATCCATGAGGGTGTGGGTTTGATCCCTGACCTCGCTCAGTGGGTTAAGTTTCTGGTGTTGCATAAGCTGTGGAGATTGCTGTTGTGGCTTGGATCTGGCGTTGGTGTGGCTGTGGTGTAGGCCTGCAGCTCCGATTCGACCCCTAGCCTGGGAACTTTCATATGTCTTCAGTGTGGCCCTAAAAAGAAAGAAAGAATAATCAGCCTAAAATAATCCCATGTTAAAGAGACACAATTTGGGGTGGCAAATTTTGCTCCCCTGCGGTAGTACCCTAGTTTTCCTCCCCTAAGTACAGTATGTCTATGCCCCTCTTAAAAGGCAGAGCTCTGATTTAACCACAGTATTCCAGCTGCAGTTTTACTAGTCCCCAAAACAGTGAGATTTTTAGTTAGGTGATACAGGACCTGGTTTTCTATTATTTTTGTGGATGTTCACATTGAATTTAAGTAGACGGCTAGAGGACACTATTGGATGTTACGACTGACTTTGTGATCCAGTAAACTCTCTGGTATTTTTCAGAAAAAAAAAAAAAAAAAGCCTCCGGGCAAGGATTTTCCTTCATTCTGCCTTATTGTAATTGGCCAGAAATCTATTTCATGCAAGCATTCTAAAGGTAAAACTTTGATTTATCTTTCTTAGAGTTCATCTTGTTGATTCTATTCAGCCTGGCATTCTAGGAAGTCGGGAGCATTGGGGATTTGATTGTGTCATCACTCTATCCAGCAAGCCGTTATGGAATCTCTGTGGAATAATAAGTGCCTTTTTAACCATTTTCTCAGTCAGAATGTGTAAACTCACTGTACTCTACTTTCTCGGCTTTATTTCTCAGTCTGTTTTATCCCTCTGCTCAAGTCAGACTGGTCCTGGAATATCTACCCTTTTCTCCTCTGCAGAGTCAAAACGTTCACTCCTAGTCCTGTTACCTAGTTCTGTTGCCCAGAATCCTACCTCTTCCACTCTCTTGAATGGAAACCAACCACTCTTACCTAGTTTCAGGAGGAAGCTGCAACCAATTCCGTAGCAGTCCTATTTTCCCTAACTAATAAAGGCTATCCATATTTTTCTTTATGTATTCTAAATGGAGGCATAATTTCATTCATTTGATGGTATTTTGCCTCTTAGTTTTGTCTTGCATGCAAAGGCTGTCTGTAAACAGAAGGACAAGGGCTGAGTCTTATGATTGGGGTTGTTCCTGTGCCACTAAGCATGCTTCTTGCTGTATCGTAAGTGGCTTGCAGATTACTTGTTTAAAGTTTTAGGAGATTGGAGACTGTAAGCCAGCTTTGGTTTGCAATTGTAACCTCTGTGCTGAGCAAAGAGCAAACACTAAGCAGGCAGTAAATATTGAGTGAATGAATGAATGGAGGTATAATGAACAGCATGGGTAAAAACCTTAAGCAAAGTCAGCTATTAAGAGCCAGAATTCATCTACACATTCACCCAATCATTCACCAAACATTTACTGGGTGTCTCCATGCCATGTGCTTTTCTTGGTACTGAGAGTGGAGTGGAAATTAGAGTGACAAGCTCGCTGCCTTTAGAGGACTTAACATTCTAGTGGAGAGAGATAAAACAATGAGCCAATAATCAAATAAATTATTTCAGGAAGACATGTGCCCAAGAAGGAACTAGAGCAAGGTGATTATCTAAATGTTACAGAAATGGACCTGGGGACTACTCTCCAGCTGGTTGCTTTGGCAAACAAAGGTATGTGTGAAGTGACAGCAAGGGTCTTAGAGCCCACTCCTTGGCCTTCAAAAAAACAAGTGCTATGCAAATCCTGAACTTGGGATTCTTTAATCATCGGAACTAACTGCTTGTAGTGGGTTGAAGAGTGTCCTTCAAAATTCTCTTCGGGTAGTTTCCGTCGTAGTGCAGTGGAAACGAATCTGACTAATATCCATGAGGATGCAGTTTTGATCTTTGGCCTCGCTCAGTGGGTCAGAGATCTGGCATTGCCATGAGCTGTGGTGTAGGTCACACATTTGGCTCAAATCTGGCATTGCTGTGGCTGTGGTGTCGGCCGACAGCTGCAGCTCTGATTTGACCCCTATCGTGGGAACTTCCATATGCCACGGGTGTGGCCCTAAAAGAAAAAAAAAAAGCAAAATTCTGTAACCTGGAACCTCAGAATGTGACCTTATTTGGAAATAGGATCTTTGCAGATGTAATTAGTTAATTTGAGGTAAAGTAAGGTCATGCCAGATCAGGGTGGCTCTAATCCAATGGCCTGGTATTCTCAGAGGAGGGAATGTTGGGCACAGACACAGAGAAGGCCATAGGAAGACACAGGCACACAGGAGGAAGGCTGTGTGACAATAAACCAGAGACTGGAGTGCTGCAAGCTAAGGAGTGTCACCTTGATCAGTGGCAATCTTGAAAGCTGAGAAGAGACAGGAACCCTTGTGTTCTTGGGTGGCTGTGGGGTGAAAACACTGAACCCTAATCACTTGATGTAGGTCCCCAGAACTTTGTCCCTTTGGAGAAAGAATCCGGCAAAGACACTGAGGGTAAGGAGACAAAAGTATTCATTTAAAAAGAGAGATAAGATAGATATAGAGAAGGCACAAGCAAGGTTTATTCAAAAATGAGAGGGAAGATGGAGTTCCCTTCATGGCTTGGTGGTTAACAAATCTGACTAGGAACCATGAGGCTGTGCCTTCGCTCCCGGGCCTCGCTCAGTGGGTTAGGGATCTGGTGTTGCCATGAGCTGTGGTGTAGGTCGCAGACACGGCTCGGATCCCACGTTGCTGTGGCTGTGGCGAAGGCCGGCAGCTTCAGCTCCGATTGGACCCCTGCCCTGGGAACCTCTATATGCCGTGGGTGCAGCCCTAAAAAGACCAAAAAAAAAAATGAGAGGAAAATAGGTGTGGAGAAAGCACAGGCAAGCTCCAGTGGGGGTGGGGAGGGGAGAGGGAGAGAGAGAGAGAAAGACAGAAAGAGCAAGAGAGCAACACATGCTTGAAAGTTCTTTAAATCACTGTATGGGGGCAGTCCTTCTGGGCTTCCTCTGGCCGATCACCTTGCTTCATCTGGCTTGGGCCTGACTCAGGGCCCTTTCCTCAGGATGGAGTCTAGCACAAGGGGTCTGGGAAGTTGACAGGAAGTACCCTGGTCTGGCGCCCCTTCTTTCTCTGACCCTAAGAAACTTTCTGTGAGTGTGTAGTTCCGGAGGTCTCCTTGACCTCAGGAGTGAGAAACAGATGGTCTCCATCATTTATTCAGGCAGGATGCAGCTTTTATCTTTGAGTTATCTGTCCACAGGGAACACATTATAGTTGCTCAGCCTGGGACCCGTCTATCTCCTGCTTCACTTGTGACCTAGAGCCTTCGGAGGGAGCGGGACCTGCCTCACACGTGAATTTCTGACGACAGCCCTGAGAACTATGAGAGGATGGTTTTCTGTTGTTTTGAACCAGCTAGTTGGTAGTACTTTGTTATGACAGTGGAGGAAACTACCACACTGCCCAGGTCTAGGAAGTGTCTTCCTTGGAAGTTTATACTTCGCTTGTCATGCTGATTAATAGGCTGGCTTAGAAAACTAGGATGTGTGACTGACATTTGCATGTTTAAGAGTTTCCATAAGAGGTAGTTCTCTGTTGAATTCTATGTGCCAGGCCTTCCACCAAGTCCATAGAAGAACCTGGTGGATAAAAGTTGGAAAGTTCCAATGAGCCTAGCTCACATCTCAGATTATAAAGCATTAAAAGATAGATGCATGTTATTGTGCCACTCATGGTTTCTACCTTTACAGCCCAGAAGGGCTAGGGATTTTAGCACAGATGAGGACGGTTGCATAAATCCCACTGCAGAATCAGTTCAGATGCACAGAAACGAGGAGGTAGCCATAAGAGTTGGACGCTTTGGGAGCTAAGAAACCTGGCTTGAATGTGGAATCTCCGTTCCTCTGCCTTGTCGCTCTGTGATCTAGGTCAAGGCTTTTCATGGCTCTGAGCCTCAATTTACTCAGCTATAAGATAGGAATAATGACTTTGCTCCTCTGGGGTTTTATGAAGAGTAGAGATAATGCATGTAATCAGCCATATCAAAGCCTTAACAAAATTCACTCAACAGGAATGATTGTAATCAGGCTGTTAGCTGACTGAATTCTGAGGTTGCTATGATTTAAAAAAAAAAAAAAGTGCTACAAACCTACATGGCCCTTGACATCCTCACAGCATCTCAGGGAGACACCTGAGCCAAATATAAAACTGAATACTGTGTTTTCATACCTGATGAGTCCTCTAATATAATAACACATGTTAATGAATCATATGAAAAGCCAGACGATGACCTCTTCAAAAACTGGTTTGCTGCAGGAAGCTTGTTGCCATAACTTGCCCTCTGTCCATGGTGCAGAAGAAAAATACAGAGAGGTTTTTTAGTGGTGGTTGTTTTTTTGACTGCACCTGTTGACATGTGGAAGTTTCCAGTCTAGGGGTCAAATCGAAGCTGTAGCTGCCTGCCTACATACACCACAGCCACAGCAATGCCATATCCGAGCTGCATCTATAACCTACGCCACACCTTGCAGCAACGCCTGATCATTAACCCACTGAGTGAGGCCAGGGATCGAACCCACATCCTCATGGATACTAGTCAGGTGCTTACCCTGCTGAGGGTGAAGGAGAAAGGGGTGGCTTTTATTGCTTTCCCTGGCAAAGGAGGACATAGGAGGCTAAGGCCCTGAAAACGGCATATGGGGGTTCCCAGGCTAGGGGTCTAACAGGAGCTGTAGCTGCCGCCCTTCACCACAGCCACAGCAATGCGGGATCAAAGCCGCGTCTGCAACCTTCACCACAGCTCACGGCAACGCCGGATCCTTAACCCACTGGGCAAGGCCAGGGATCGAACCCGCAACCTCATGGTTCTTAGTCGGATTCGTTAACCACTGAGCCACGAAGGGAACGCTGTGGCTTGCATTCTTCTTCAAAGCTGGTGTCAGGGGGTCCTGGAAGGGTTCTGGTAGTCCTTGAGTTTATCTCACCTTGACCTTCTCTCTGGAATGAAGAATGCTTCATCGAGTAGTTAGCATCTTCCATTTGTTGGGGGGTTTAGTTCTGCAGAAGAACTCAATGATGTTGTTATGTGTATTCCTTGAGGGGGGAACCAGGACCCTGCCCCAAGGCTGCACTATTGTCTCTTGACTGCTTCTCCCCAGGGTCTCTGCATCCTTCAATTTCCTGACTAGCAACTGTTTGAACCTGCCCTTTGGAACTTAGGGATGGAGACTGAAGCTTATTCCTTAAAAGCAAGAAATGGAGGACACAGGAAGGTCTATGCCCACGAGCCACACAGGGCCCTACTCGGTTTCAAGCTCTTGGACTAAATATTTACTTATAACTCTATCAATGCTATTAACTATATTATTTATATTTTGCCTCGTTTACAAGATTATTATTTCTTGTATTACCAAATGTGTGACTGAGTCTCTGGCAAAAACAGATCTATATGAGATAATGATTGTCACAGTGTAACTCTAGATATGGAAAGATACAAGAGAAAAAATTTTCCTGGACCATAACAGACTGGTAAGATTGGTGGTCTGGAGATTTTTGGCTGCTGTTAATAAGGCCAAGTCCAATGATAAAACATGGGGTGGCCTATCAGCAAAATCCTCACCAAACCTTGGAATGTGCATTCCTAGCATCACGGGACGAAATGATCATGAAATGCCTTCCAAAAACTATGGTCAAATTTATGACCATGAAAAGGCCCTGCCAACTAAAAATTGGCACTTAGCATCTGCCTCTGCAAGGATTAAATCATGAGCCACTGCTGGTGCTGACTTTCAACATCGCCGAAGGAGCTCAGGGTGGAGATGAGGAATGAGGCACTCTGTGCTCTGGGAAAACTGGCAGAATAGGTCCTCAGGTAATTAGATAGTTTCGCATTTTATGAACCCAATTTTTGTATGTCCTCGTATCTGGAAAAGCACTAAAATGCCTCATGGTGATGTCTGCTTCTCCTGACTATCAGTAACCTTCACAACTAGGAGCAACCTTCTGTAAAATGTGTGCATGGTTGCCTGTATCTCCCTCTTCACCAAAATCACATGTATCCTGACCTTCCCCCCACCTCTTGGGAGCAGTTTCTCAGAGCTCTCTGCATTGCTGCCTCCTGGGCTCTAGTCCTCACTTTGTCCCAAATAAAACTTAATTCACAACTCTCACATTGTACATTTTTTTTCAGTTGACATGCACATCATAACATGTCTGGCAAATATTACACCCTCCATAAACTGCTATTAATAAACTCATTTAAACAAAAATCCACAAGTATAGAAATAATCTGTTTTGGAAAGATAAAATCAATCTGGGAAATTATTCGGGCTGCACAAGGGAAAAGCACAAGTAATCATGATCAGTCTTCATTGAATTCCATCTACAAAGTTAGATGTGGAGAGTTTCTGCCTCTGGCCTTTACATTTCTGATAGCATTAATTATTGGAATTTCTCCCAGTAGTCCTGTTGAATGTTCTAATATACAGAGTTTCCTGTTCACTGGATCCAGTTTTCTAGTCGGTCTGGAGACCAAGGCCCTTGGAGCCCCTGACCTCTCACTTTCAATTCCCTGGCATTGCTATCGAAGGGAAGTTTTCTCCTCTGCATAGTGCTGAGCATCTGTTGCAAGATTTGAGGCAGAATCTACCACTCAGCTAAGGTTCAGATCTCCGTTCTAATTTTGTGTCCTCAACTCTGTCCCCTGGCAGGGTGCCAGAGCATTTACAGACAAAGGGTGGTGTTAGAGGCTCCCAGAGGGTTAAGGAGCTCCTCCGGGCATCGTGCCTTTTATGCTTACCAGTGATACTGTGTCCCCATGCGTAAGCATCTTGGCATTTTAGGAAAAGGTTTCAAGTCGATGGTTCTCTAGTCGCCTTGCTATCTTCTCCCCACAGATGCTCTCCTCACACAGTGTTCCCTTTGAAGTAAGGCGGCCAGAAATCTTCAGCAGAAAGGGAGCAAGCACAGTGCAGCAGCTGGAAGAGTTTGTTTTGCTTACTGTGTGCTCATTTGGGAGCTTTTGGATCTCCCAGGCTGCAAAAGAAATTCTGCATTCAAACACTCCACCACTGGGTCGGGGAAGAATTTAGGACTAATTGCCTTGGGGCTGAAACTGGAATATTAGCACAATTAGTATTATACCAGCATCAGTCATAGCAAGAGGCAGTATTTTATAGGGTATTGGTTTTTAAATTGTTGTCAAGAGACCACTGGGAACCCCTGACGTCTTCTTAGGGTGTCAGGGAAGTGAAACTTTTGCATAACACTGAAATCCTTTTTGCCTTTTGAATTCTGTTCCTTTCACTAGAGTATAAAGTGGAGTATTCCCAAGGTTACATGGCAGTTGATTTTGCAGTGGGCTGAAGGTAGACACCAATATGTGGTTCTGCCCTTAAAGAGGTTTCTAATACTGTAAAGAGGTACTGTGCTACCTTCCTCATGAATTTATCTCGGGGAAATGAAAGTATTTTCTAAAAAATGTTACTTATATTTGTGTGTAAAGGTTTTATTATTGTGCTTTTAATTAAGCTTTTTACTGTTAAAAAATCTATTATAGATTTACATGCAGTTGTAAAGAACAGTACAGTGAGATCATGTATATTCTTTACCAAGTTTACCCAATGGCAACAGTTGAAAACCGAAGTACCCTATCACAGCCAGGTACTGATGTTGATCCAGTCAAGAGCAGATGGAACAATCTCCTCAGTGCGCGGATGTTGCCCTTTATTGGTCACAATGACTCCCCTCCTCCCACCATAACTCCTGGCAAACAGGGTCCTGTTGTAAATTTCTATAATTTTGTTAAATGAATTAATTCATACCTTTAATTTTTTAAAAATCAGTTTTGATTCCTTACGCAGAAAATTTTGGTAAGAATAACTCACAATAACAAAAGGTCTTTGGAACATCCAGTCATTTTTGAGTGTAAAGAGAGCCTAAGCTCCTAAATGTTTGAGAAACATCAGGGTGGTAGTTTGGAGCACAGACTGCATGGACTTGCCCTTGTGAGGTGGGCAAGTATTGAGCCTCTCTGTCAGTTTTTTCATCTGTGAAATGGGGAAATGCTCATCAAGAACATTAGGACTCAATGAGCTCATACATATGAAGCACCAGAATAATGCACAGCACATAATAATTACTATGTAAGAGGAGTTACTTTTGTTGGATACAGAGGTCTAGCCTCCTTGAACACCTCTGCACTTTCTGCAAACCCAGGTCATTCATTGGCAGCTCTTACACATGCTGATATTTACATGTTATATGAACCTAGTCTTCAGTTGTTTCAGTGGGAGTGAGTCCTGACAGCACTTCTAGATTGTGAAAGTCTGAGACTGGCTTATGGGTTGTCCTCCATTCTTAATGCCCTGCACATCAGGGATGCTTAGGATATGCCTTTTTGAATGAGTGAACCATGCCTAAATATTAGACCTGTGTTAATCCTAAGCCTAAACATAATATTTCATGAGGAATTTCCAGATTGAGGAATCTACCAAATACTCTCTACTTGTAAAAATAACTTTTGAAATGATTTACTGCCAAGTAAGGTCTAAGAATGACAGATTAAGGTAAAAATCACAAGGTCATTTCTTGATACCAGTTGGAAGTAATAATATTCTTTCCATGTATATATGCATTATGTATATGTGTGGATGTGTGTGTGTGTGTGTCTATATATTTGCACACCTTGTAAAGGCAAAGTTATTTTACTAAGTCACCAAATTAAAAAACCGTGTGGGTATGTTTCTGTTCATTTGATTATAAACATATAGGGCTACAGGTTCACACACAGCAAATGTTAAGCTTGAGTCTAAACCATATCATGATTCTGAGTGAACATCACAATTAAGTGACGGGATCCTTGTAAAGTACATCTACCTTATTTCTAGCTTCTCTCCAATGAGTATTATATTTGCTGTGGTTGGTTGTAAATGGCTTTTATTATGTTAAGGTATGTTCCCTCTACACCCACTTTGGTAAGAGTTTTGATCATGAATGGATATTGCATTTTGTCAAGTGCTTTTTCTGCATCTATTGAAATGATCATGTGGTTTTTGACTTTTCTTTTGTTAATGTGGTGTATGACGCTGATTGACTTGCATATATTGAACCATCCTTGTGAACTTGGGATGAATCCCACTTGGTCATGGTGTATGATCTTTTTAATACGTTGCTGGATTTGGTTGGCTAAAATTTTGTTGAGAATTTTTGCATCTATATTCACCAAAGATATTGGCTCATAAATTTCTTTTTTGACAGTATCTTTGGTTTTGGTATTAGGGTGATGGTGGTTTCATAGAGTCTTTGGGAGTGTTCCTTCTTCTTCAGTCTTTTGGAAAAATTTAAGAAGGATGGGTATAAGTTAAGAGAATACCATGAACAATTATATGCCAACAAATTTGACAACCTAGAAGAAATGGACAACTTTTTACAGACATACAACTGGCCAAAACTGAAATAAGAAGTAGATCAATTCAACAGACCAATCACTAGAAAAGAAATTGAATATATAATAAAAACACTCCCTACAAACAAAAGTCCAGTACCAGATGGCTTCACATGTGAATTGTACCAAACAAAAGAACTCATACCTTATTTATATATTGGGGAATTCTTTACCCATTAAACAATTTGAAACAATTGTGTAGAGTGCAAGGACACCGTAAATATATAATGACAAAAAAATGTCTGGTGTGGGACCAACCCTAAATTATAAGGGACTGACGTGTTCTGAGACCCTAGGTTATGAGAGGCTTCTGGGCCTGGTGCCAGGGTTAAACCTGAGACCAGGGGTGACCATATGGTCTGATAGCCCATTTTAGTCAGTCCCTAAAACCACAGACCTCCCGACTCTAATGCTTCCAAAGTTAAATTACAGTAACCTCACGATGGTCAAGAATGCCAATTATATTTAGAAAATCAGGATCAAATGGCACAGCCGTGTCTGCATTGCTCGGCTTTCTAAACCATGAGAGCGACATCCTTGGAAACTTGCTAAAATGGCATACTTGTATTCAATGTTGATAGGAAAATGTTCTCTTTTTATGTTTTCTCCTTTTCTGATCATCCAGTGATAACTCGGGTATTTTCTCCCTGCACTTGCTTACCTAGCACCTGCCATAAATCTTTATTATAGTGGGTGTCACATTGTTGTACTTACTAGCCTCTGTTTTTGCTTCTTCCAAGACGGAGTTCCTGACCTTATTTTGTGTCAGGTAAACCTTTAAAAATGTGATTGATGAGACCTAGATTCAAGCTATGGGAAATGTAGCAGCATATGGCAAAAGCTGACGTATGTAGATGCTGGTGGCATGTTGCGTGAATTTGAGTCAGACCTCTGCCACTTAGTGGCTGTTACCTTGAAAAAGTTGCTTACCCTCTCTGTGCCTCTGTTCCCTCATCCGCATTATGTGCAAGCTAATAATAGTAAATACTTGCTAGAGGTTTTGTCCATTTAAAATGAGTTAATATAAATCTAAATCACATAGAAGAGGGCCTAGCCCATAGTAAATATAAGTGAATGAGTGAGTGAGTGAATACATGTGAATGCAGACTTTTGCCTGCAGTTTCTGAGTGTCAATTCACTCCTGTGCTCATCTACAGATCCCAGATCCCAAATAAGTCTGTCTCTGCTTTTGATTGAGTACCTTTAGGAAAACAAATGTGATTTATCTGTATGTATCTTCTGCATAGAAGCTGGAACACAGGAGACCTGCCATAAGTTCCAGATGTACATGCAGTATATTCTTGTCCCTCTAAGTCTCATAGTTCAGAGGGCCTGTTAATGCAGTTAGCTCTCATATGAGAGGATATTGCCAAATGCTGAAAGCTTCCTACCACTCTCGAAGCCAAGAAGATAAGTCTGTCTTCTTGTAGTCCTCTCCAGGAAGCTAAGCCCTCATCTAGTGTTACTACTACTGTTACTGGTAGTATAACTATTGGTAGTAATTGGATCGGTAATAATAACAGCTAAATAGTACATGCTTACCTCATGCCATGCATCTACTAGGTACTATATACACAAGGATTTTAATACTCTTACATACTAATTACCGTTAGTAATTACTCTTTGGACATTTAGTAATTACTCCATTGTGTCTGGATTTTATATATATATATATATATATATATATAATTTAATCCACAACAGGGAGGTTTCATTGGTATTATGTTCTTAGTGTTTACATTTTATTGCAGTTGTAGAAGTCTTATCTGCAACTTACAAATGAGAAACTTTGGCTGGAATATTTTGAGTAACTCTTTGAGGTCACAGCATGGAGCCCAAATAAGATCTTGCTGACTACACAGGCTCTTAACAACTCAGGTGATACTGAGGTTGACAAGTGGTACTTAGGCTGACTAACACCAGGGCCCGCATTCGCTTCAGGGTTATAAACTACAAGTTTCACTTTCCCCAGCTCCAGAGCTTCCTGGGACCTTCTCTTGGGCACATTGGCCAAGAACAATTGGTTTTGTTTTTAAAAGGAGACACAAATATTTATGAATTTTAGCATTTCTAATTCCAAAAGTAAGAGTCAGGAAAGGGTTAGAAAATAAATACTTTTGTAGTGCTTAACATCATATTTTTGCCTAGAATGCCTACTGGCTAGCTCAGATGAAGCTCCAAACATACTTATTTGCTCTGTTCAAATGAAAGATTGTTCATTATTTACAGGAAAAATAAAGCATGTTTAGATGGTATGTATATATAGCTTCATCATTGTATTCCCAGATGTCTTAATAAAAAAGCTATGAAAACCCCACCAGTGCTCGCAGTGAATTTTATGAATAAAGTTTCATCATTAGAATCATAATAACTATAAAGCTTAGTTATAAATGGAGAAAGACTGTTAGAGGCTGTCTTTACACTGGAAATAATGGTGGTTCTTGCCCTTAATTTTTTTCACCATTCCACCCACCTTTCACTCTGTTCCTTCCCCACTCTTTGTTACCATGACAACCTTTCTAAAACAAATTAGAATAATCTCTCCTTGCTTAGCAAGCATCAATGTCTCCCTTCATTGTCAAGCTTTATTTGTGCTTTGGAATCACTTTATAATAAGCAGATGCATCACAAAGACTTTGGTTCTGAAGACCTAGAGTAAATCTGAGGAATCTGCATTTGTATTAGGTACCCTGGAGATTTTTTTTAATGGAATTAAATGTCCTTATTTATTCAGCTTATATATTTTTTAAACTGAAGTATAGTTGATTTATAATGTTGTGTTCATGTCTGCTCTACAGCAAAGTGATTTAGTTATACATATATACACTGTTTTTCCAATTTTTTTCCATTATGGTTTATCATAGGACATTGAATATAGTTCTCTGTGCTATACAGTAAAACCCTGTGGTTTATCCTCCCCATGTATAATAGCTTATATCTGCTAACCCTAACACTGGCAATTATTTGTTCATTCATTCATTCATTCATTTATTGACTAGGCTTGCAGCATACATGTGGAAGTTCCCAGGCGAGGGATCAAACCCACACCACATTAGTGACCCAAGCCACAGTAGTGACAATGCCAGGTCCTTAACCCACTTTGCCACAAGGGAACTCCAACCCTGGCAGTTTTTGATGCTAGTAGTTTAAAAACTATACTTTCAAAAATACTAATTGTCAGGGTAGGTGTCCAGCTTTTTAATCTGGCCTTTAAGGCCTTGCGGTTGATTTGGCCTTTTGTGCCAGTTATGCAAAGGTGTTTTTCTTCTCCTCTTTCTTTTTAATATGGCTACACCCGTGGCATATGGAAGTTTCCAGGCTAGGTAGGTATTGAATCTGAGCCACAGCTGCAGCAATACTGGATCCTTTAACCTACTGTGCTGGACCAGGGATCAAATCTATGCCTCCGCAGTGACCCAAACCTCTACGGTCAGATTCTTTACCCACTGTGCAGTGGGAACTCTCAAAGGTGTTTTTCAATCATTAATGAATTTTGTATTTTATTCACTATGATTTGTGGCATTTTGATGTGATTTGTTAACATCACTCAGGTAATTTTCCTACTGTCTCTCAAATCCACCCATCACTTGCCTGCTTGCGATAACAACCCTTACTTCATCGTCACTATCTCTGTCTTGGCCTATTGCCCTAGCCTATGATCTTAGACATTTGTAAAGTCTTTCATACTGTAGTCAAACAAGTCTTTCAAAAATGATAAAAGTTTATTTAGGTATCGTTTTCATGAGTATTTACTACTTTACTGCATTTTATATGCAGTCACATTCAGTTAGCCCTCAAACCCTGCGAGATATATATTGTCACTATCCCTGTTTTAAAGCAAGGAGTGTTAGCAGTAGAAAGCAGTGGTGCCAAGGTGAAAAGCTGACCGTTTTAGCATATTGCTTAAAATCCCTTAATGAGATTCCTTTACGTATATGACAAAAATCTGTGCTTCAAATATGACCCTGAACCTGCTTTGCCAGCTTTGTCTCCTCCTCCCTTACACACTGTGCTCCACTATTCCAATCTAATAGCTATTCCTGAAATGCATTCTATGTTTTATTGCCACTAGAGTATTATACATTATATATAACACATTATGCAGAAGCCTTCACGGTGCTTTTGTTTGAATAAGAAAAATCCCTGGTCTGACACACTAGGAAAAGGATGTCACATGCGGGGCAGATAAAGCCCCAAAGGAGCATCCATGGTGAGCAGAACACAGGCTGGTCTCCCCTCCCCCCACCTCAGCTGGGTACCTTTGTATGATGGACAAAGTCAGTTGGGTCTCAAGGTCATTGTCCATGTCACTGTCATTGTCCGTGTTGATTACGGGGGCAGGAATACCCTTTTGTTCTGTCTGCTGAACCATCCTTTAATACTAGGCTCAAATCTTCTTCCCTCTGTTGTTCTCCCTGTCTTTCCCTACCTTCCTTCCTACATTTCAACAAGATATTTACAAATCCCTACTGTATGGAGAAGTACCATGGGGTAAACATGGTCCCATTCTTTATGGAGTCCACAGACTCTTAGAGAAGAATCTTTATCCTCTTAGAAGCCTTGCAGAGATCCTCCAGGTAAGCTCATCATTCCGCCATCCCTGCTTTTCTGGCATTATACGCACGTGATCAGTCTGATCTATGTGACTCAGTTTCTTCAACTGTGAAATGACAATAATGAAAAATTATTGTCCTGTCAATCTATCACTCTGCTGTTTTTCAAAATCACATAAAGCAGCACTCTTTGCAGAGTCTGTAGTAGTTATTACACTAGAAAGTCACTGAGGTACATCTGTCAATCTTCTAGAGAGAATACTAGGTAGAATTACTGTGCCGTTTGGTGAGGTTTCAGTAATGGGATGGTGGAGGTGGGAATAGGGAAGATGGTGCTAGGATGGAAATAGGGAGAGCCAGAATATCTGTTCTGTGGACTTGCTGTTTTTCCATGCAAGTATGTTGGAAAATAAACCTGACTCACTTTGGAAAGGTGATAAATAACAATAGTCACTGAAGATTCAGTCAGGAGATAATGAACTGTGCCTTGACATCTATTTTAAGTAGATGTGGTTTAATAGGGCAGATTGACAATTAGATCAATGATTTTCAGCAGAATCTGCAGGGAAAAGGCTAAATGTTTGCAGAGCAACCTACTAAAATAGGATCCATCATTATTTTAATATTCAGCATATTGAAAACATAGTATGGTTTAAATACTCCGATGTAACACAACATAGAAGAATATTATCTAGGGAAGAGTGAAGTTATGAAAGTATAAGCATGAAATATGTTCTTAAACTCGAGTTATACTGTGGTTGCCTTACTGGCTAGTCCTAGTCTCTCTTTTCCTCCCTATGTTCTTTTTTTATTCATATTGCCTACAAATTATAGTTTTTTGAAGAACAAGTGAAATAAAAGTCAGTGCCTTATCTACTTACAGCTCTTCAGTAAGTTTCTCTGATATTTGAGTAACCAGTTGATGAATTAAGTGCTGATAAGTGAGTGTAATTTAAGTTGTGGCCTCCTCGAAAGGCATTACAACTATGATGGGTAGAGGGGAGCTAGTTACCTGGACACCTACTGAAATTTAGTCTCTTCTCCTGTTTATATTATATCCCATCGAGTAACAATGTTTCCCAGCCTCTGTTGAAACTAGGTGTCTCTTTGCCTGAGTTCTCTTTTCTTTTCCTTTCCCTTGGGCCAGATCACAGAATCATGGCTTCAACCAGGCAGACAAAGATGTTCTAGGGTAGTGTTTTTCATTAGGGAACAGTTTGCTATCCAGGGGACACTTGGCAATATCTGGAGACATTTTTGGTTGTCACATCTGAGGGGTGATATGCTTCTTGCATTTGGTAGGGAGGGGCCAGGGTGCAGCTAAACAGCTTCCAATGCACAGGATATTCCCTCCCCCGACTACGAAGAATTACCTCTGCCTGATGTGTCGTGTTGCTGAAGTTAAGAAACACTGGTCTAGTGGATGATAGAAAAAGTTTCAGGAATCTGAGTTCCTGAATAGTCTTGTGGTCCAGAGCTATTCCATCAGCCTTGGAAGGCCATAGAAATAAACATGAGGGAGCTACTTCTGTTTCATTTAAGCTACTGTATTTTTGATCTCTTCTTTGCCCTATGAAATATGTAGTAATATTCCTAATTTTACAGGTTATGAATCTTGAATGACTTGTTCAAGATCACTTTCACGTAGTAGAGAATCAACCTGATGTTCAAAGGTAGAGGTGTCTGATTCCAAACCCTATTATCTTTATACTCTACTATACTGCCCCACTTTAGCAATTGACGCCAAGGCTTTGTCCTTGACCTAGTGAATGGGATTCCTCCTAAGGGTTGGATGTAAACATCTACATATATATTTTTAAAATCTTACAGATAATTCTGTAATTATCAAAGTTCCTGCTTTTTGAGAAAATAGAGAATTTATTACCGTTTAAAAATAATCATCTAATCCACAAAACCCCTAGGTGATTTTTGTTTTGCTTTCCCCACCTTATAATTCTCAAATTTAGTTATTAGAGTTCTTAGTATTTCAAACCTACATTTCCCCTTACACTGCTTTCTCTGGTGTAGCTTGCTAGAACATTATTTTTTGTGGAAGTGATATTGTGGTTTAGCTTCTCTACTGCCTTTCTGGCTTTTGCTCTTCTCTCCTATGATGTAGTAGATTATGGCTCAGCCCTATGTTTGAGGAACCTACAAGGTATGATAGCCTCAAATTGGGGGCCAAAGGAACTAGTGGCTGATGCAATTTAAGAAAAATCTCAGTGGCAGATTGGAGTCTTGGTTGTGTAAGCAGGATTCAAGACACAATCAAGTAAAACAGAAAGATTGGAACTAAGATCTAGTAGTAGTTGCTGGTTGCTTAGGAATTCTCTAGTCTGCTCCATCTAGAGGCCATGACAGTACCAGTCCTAACCCTTAGGGTATGAAGATGACATATACTATAGTTAAAACCCTTGGGTACTGCGATCATAGGCTCATGTCTTCCATCTGGTTCCCAGATAGGATGCTTTACAACTTTGATAAAATTTTTGGTGGGGTTTGAAGCTCTTTCTCATTGGAGCAAACACAGAAAGGTCCTGGAATCGGAAACCTTGATAATTGTTCTTTTCATTAAAGCTTGATATAAGAGAGAGCCTCATGAAAAGATCAGGTTGTGAGATTCATTATTCAACATAAAGACATATTTGTGGCATCAATCTCTACATAATGTTGTCTCCACTAAAATAAGCATCAATCTTGGAGATGTTTGGGTAAAAGCAAATTCAATTACAAACTGGATTAAAGTTCAAGAGTTTAGGGAGTTTCCGTCATGGCACAGGGGTTAACGAATCCGGCTAGGAACCATGAGGTTGCAGGTTCGATCCCTGGCCTTGCTCAGTGGTTTAAGGATCCAGCATTGCCGTGAGCTGTGGTGTAGGTCACAGACACGGCTCAGATCCCATATTGCTGTGGCTCTGGCGAAGGCCGGCAGCTACAGCTCCGATTAGATTCCTAGCCTGGGAACCTCCACATGCCATGGGTGTGGCCCTAAAAGGAGAAAAGGAAAATAAAAAAAAAATAATAATAATAGAAAAAGTTCAAGAGCTTAGAGATCTCATGTTAAGAGTATAGGTCTAGAGCAAGAATGCATCAGAAATAAAGTGGACAGCAGATGGAAGATAATATGAGAAAAAGAATGGATATGTAGGTATGACCAGGTCACTTTGCTGTACATCAGAGATTGGCATAGCATTGTAAATAAACTATAATAAAAGTAGACAGCAGAGAGGACAAACTGAGAAGGAAAAAATCTAAGCAGTTATGAATGTCAACATCCATAAGAGCTGAAGAAGTGGAGAAATGTGGATATTATCTATCTAGTCAAATATTCAGGAATGGGAAGGGAACCCCTGCAAGCTAAACATTAGGCACTGAGAAACAACCAGGTTCTCAGATCAAGAGCATTCATATGATTCTCATTTAGGAAGAAATTCATGGCTCTGTAGTTTCCCCAGACTCTTTGCAGAGAGAATTAGGTCATTGAGAGCATCTGGTTGATGTTAAAATTTCCTACTGAATGGGATAAATGGGTTTATATAGGTATTAAAATTACGATTTATTTATAATTTTTAATTGGCATTTATTGAGCCTTGTTTTGGGTAGATCTCATTCTGGTTGATAGGGAAGGAGGTATGGATAAGTTATGAACCCTCTTTTTCAGTAATTTACTGCTCTTTAAAGAGACAAAGAAGTCTGCCATTAACAGATGGACTACATTACAGTATGAGAAATGACATGATGATAGATATCGTACAGGTTGCTGAGGGTAACCAGGGGAGGATGGAGAGATCAGAGCAGACTTCCTGGAACACGTGGGTTCTGGGCTGATTATTGAATAGTAAGTAAGAATTAGATGACAAAGTGGATGGAGTCAAAGAATAATATTGGATGAGGGAAAAGTACCAAGGCATGGGAATGTGAGAGATCTTGGTGTTTTGGGATTCATCCAATGGATATTGAGCATAGAAATCATGCCAGGAATGGATTTAGGTATTGGGTTGTATTGTGGTTGAGGCAAACAAGATCTTTAAGCTCATGATTGTTGCAGTCTATTGAGAATGAAAAATACCTAAATGGAAATTAAATTGAGTGTGGTAAGTGCTTTGAAAGGGGCAATTGCAAAACACTGAATCGGGAGCACAGAAGGAGGACATTTATATCGGCATGGGGGAGAAAGAGGACTGGGGCAGTAAGTCTGATAAAGCATCTCATAGGATGCAGTTGGAACTTGAAGAATGAGTGTGAGTTAACTAGGCAAAGAATTTGGGAAAACGCCAACAGTGAAAATAGCAGACACAAAGGCAATGAGGCAAAGGAAAACCTGGCATCTCCAGGAAACCGAGAAGTTGAACATACTGGTAAGACGTTCATTGGAAAGATTGATCATGGATCCTAGGTTGAATAGAAGAGTGCCTTGAGGCATTATCTGTAGACTGAGAGAAAAAAATAATAAAAAATGACAAAGTATAGTGATAATAAGGGAGTGAGAGAGCTGGAAGAATGGGTGGTGGGGATTAGTATGTGGAGTTTATGTTTGTGGAATAAAAGGCAGTGGGATTCTGGTTGATGACAAGGTCTTGACTCTGACAACAGAAGTACTGAGGAGGTGTAAGTCACCAGTGATAAAAAGGCTGGTGCATTGAATAAATTTATGCCCATAGAGGTGGAATCACCCAAGATAGTGACAGGATGTGCAAGAGTGGCCATGGCCATTGTAGATGAGAGTGACACAGGAGAACCAGAAGTTGTGTGTATAGCTGGCATGAGATTTTCACAGTGGTTGAAATAGCACTAGAAATTGAAGTAGTTACAGAGCTCACATACTGTCCTGGTCGCACTTGATGCTGTAGGACCTGTGAGAGGACACAATGGACACGTGAGTTTCAGTTAAGGCAGAAGATCAAGGAAATACACAATTAAGAGATTCACCCTGAGGAGGAGTGTGTCGAGAGCACAGAGGAATGGCTTTGTAGAGAAGAAAGTTAAGGTCAGGCTGAGGGGATAGAAGTGCCCAGCAGGATGGGGAGGAGAGGATGGGAAAGTGGTGGGACTTGCCTTTTTTTTTTTTTTGTCTTTTGTCCTTTTTAGGGCTGCACCCACAGCATATGGAGGTTCCCAGGCTAGGAGTCAAATCGGAGCTGTAGCCACAGGCCTATGCCACAGCCCCGGCAATGCAGAATCTGAGCCGTGTCTGTGACCTTCAACACAGCTCACGGCAACGCCGGATCCTTAACCCACTGAGCAAGGCCTGGGATCGAACCCGCAACCTCCTAGTTCCTAGTCGGATTCATTAACCACTGTGCCACAACGGGAACTCCAGACTTGCCTTTTGAGTAGGGTGTGGCTTGGCAAAGATGAGCTATCTGGTGGGTTTAGTTAGATTTAAAGTTCTGGAGGGATGGTTGTATGCATTTCGGTTGGACCCTGTGCAGACTGTGGAGGTCATTGCCACAGTGGCATTGGTATTCTGGTGATACTACTCTACAGCAGCACTGTGCCATCACTGTTTCCTCTCCTGTTGATCTCCCCTTCCCGCTCAACAGGTTGAAGACAGTTGAGTCTTTTTCTAAACCTCATTGCTTCTGCAAGGTGACTTTGCCAGACGGCCATCAGGCAGCTGCTCACAGCACCTGCTGCTGGTCCTGTTCAGCATGGACTCTACGCAAGGTCCCCCATGCAGACTGCTTCACTGCTTAGTCCTTGGCCAGAGTGACTAGTAAACTGAGGCCCGGGTCACTTGAAACACATCTCTGTCCTCCGCACATTTCTTTCTGTGTGGGAGCTTTGTCACACATGGGACATATACGGAAACCAAGATTCCAAAATTTTGAGCACATCCTGCATTTCCAAACAGCCAGTTCCTGCTGTTTGTTTGTGGGCCTCACATTTCTCAAGTCCCTTATCTTTCATCAGGATCCCTAGATATCTTTATACTATGTCCAGTGGATTTTTAATTTTCAGCCTGAATTTACTGAACAGTGCCCAAAATAGATATTTGTAAGGATTTATTTTTCATGGTTCATTGTAGCAATCCTAATAACACTTTACATCGATAGAGCCTTTTTACTCCTAAAAGCTTAAAGCACTTAAGAAACTAGCAACCTCCCAATGTCCCTGGAAAACAGACATGTGATACCTATAACTGCTGCAACCTCCGAAATGCTTTTTAATTTGGAACAACTTTTATTGAAAACAATATCTGAGGAGCTATCAACTGAACTTTCTGAATTTAAGTAATTTAGCTCCTATCTCTAAATCAGCCGCATACCCTCCATGTCCACAGAGGAGTTATTTATGAGTTTGGAGCTTGGTTTGGGCCACCTTTTTAAATTAAAGAATCTTATCCATTCTATATCCAGTGTTGACAGCAGAAGCAGAGAACATGCTCAAAACCCAGAGGTAATGTAACATAGAGATTTTAGGAGCTAGGGTAGAAAAAGCATATTGTCTTATGGTAGAAAGAGCGTGGTCCCATGCACCCAAAAATCGATTGATTTAATTTAATGTATACATATTTGGCATCTGTATCAAGAAGGATTAGCTCTGACTGCAAGTGATGGGAAAACCCAAAAGGTAAGTGTGATAAATGCTATAGAACTTTCTTTATATATAAAATTCCACTGGCCAGGCAGGCCTGGTTTAATCTGATAGCTCTGCTCCATGAGGTCCTCAGGAACTTACTCTTCATTGAGCTCAGTACCCTTCCTTTCTGTATCTTTGTGGGTAAAAATGATCCATTTACATACCAGGGAATAGGGGAGAAGACAAATGAAGAAGAAAGAAAGGCAGGATGTGTTGCGGTTTTCTCTTAGAGGAAGTTCTGAGAAGCAGCTGCAAGACAGGACATCTTTCATGTACTTACTTTGGCCCAGAACTTAATCATATGGTCACATCTGACTGTAAGGGAGGTTGGAAAATTTTGTTTCTGGGTGGCCATGTTCTCAGATAAAAATTCGATTACTCTTGAAAAAGAGAGAACAGGTATCAGTGGAAGGAAGCCAAATAGCAGAAATTATCTGCAAGTCACTGCTCCTAGAGGTCTGGCTTTTTTTTTTTTTTTTTACAAAGTTCCTGTTTGACCTTGGGAAAGCCAACTTTGTTTTTGGACCTTAATTTCCCTGACTGCAAAATGAAGAGATTGCATGTTAGATGGTCTTCTGTGGCCCTCCTGTTTTTAAAAGTCTGAGGATAAATTAATGAATGGCCAGATGAATGAATAAATGATAGCAAAATGGCTGAGGGATTTTCATCAGAGTTCAGGAGGCCTAAGAAGTTCCCTAAATCTGGACTCTGAATTCATTACAATGAATTTGAGCAGATCATAAGGCTATGGATATAGCTTTTTCTGATAAACACATATTATTTAAATCTTTATATAATATACATTTTTAGAAACATGTATAAACATAAATATGTACTTAGTGAATAGCTATTAAATAAAGACCCATACAGCCTTAATTCAGGACAGAAAAGAAATAGCACACTGCTAGCTGATCAGAGGTCCCTCATTTTTTCCTACCAGATCTCAAGCCCTTCTTTCTCCTTAAAATCTAAATTGTGCAGATAATTGTATGATGACTTTTGTGGTAAGATTCCTTATGTGTTTTACAGTTCTACTACTTATGCTTGTATCCCTAATTACTATGATTTAGTGTATCCTACTTTTGGATACTTTTGGATCTTGTGATGGATCTGATTTCGAAATTAGTTAGTGGGACTTATTATATAGCTTTACTTGGTTCATCTCTATTGCTCAGTGATATTTCATTATCTGGTATATCCTACAATTTATTTTTTCAGTATTTGAATTGTTTCAGTTTTTTTTTTTTTTTTT